>ONZH01003810.1:0-78073 GCA_900303285.1 Rhinella marina | reverse complement strand
GGTTAAGTAAGCTCAGATTATTACTTCATTCTTATTTGTTATTGTAGAAAAAAATCTTAATATCATTTTATATTGCTGTTTATGTTGTATTTACTTTGAATTTTGTTGTATTTAGTATTTAACTTAAATTGTGTTGTATTTAGTATTTAGCTTAAATTGTGTGTTTTTTTTTTTTTTTTACTTTGCTTAATTTGGTCATTACTGCTGAGGTTGTATTAGGTTTGTTTTGGTTTCTGCATAGTCTGTATAGGTGTCTATTTGGGTGTAGCTGGTAACTGGTTTAATTAGATTAGCATAAGAAAAGACCCAGGTCACCTCATTAGCGTAATAAATTTCCGTTGGCTCCATAGAAATGAATGATAGCCGGGCCGCGCTTGCGCGGTGCACCCTCCTTCATTTCTATAAAACCCCTTTAAGGTAAGCTCAGATTATTACTTCATTCTTATTTGTTATTGTAGAAAAAAAAATTTAATATCATTTTATATTGCTGTTTATGATGTAGTTACTTTGAATTGTGTTGTATTTAGAGATAGACATGGTTCAGAGATTGCAATGACTGGGAAACAGCCATTCTGGGATACACTTTGTATAGGAAAGATAGGGCAGAGAGAAGTGTGGGTGGGGTAGCCATTTATGTTAAAGATAGCATAAAATCAACAGTGATCCAAAATTCATGTAAGGAGTTGGAGACTCTCTGGGTCTGCTTGCAAAACAAAAGGGTATCTGTTAGGCCTTGTTCACACTTCAGTTTTTTGATCAGTTATTTTCATCAGTTAGGCTACATGCACACGACAGTGAAAAAAAACGTCCGTTAAAAACGGACACACTGTCAGTTTTTCATGGCCATTTTGCATCAGTGTGTGCATCCATTTTCTGGCCGTGTGTCCATTTTTAATGTCCGTTTTGCATCCGTTTTGTATCAGTTTTTCATGTCCGTTAAAAACGGACATGGAAAATTGATGAATTGGATTTGCAGTTATTTCTTGCCCCCAACTATAATCATGACCCCCATAATGTCCTCCATAGTGCCCCTAACTAAAATAATGTCCCCCACGGTGTAAATAATTTTTTATAGTGTCCCAGCTAAAATAATGTCCCCCATGTAGGCCCCCTGGTAAAATAATGTCACCCATGGTTTAAATAATTGCCCCTACAGCTGCTTTTTGATGATTTAAAAAAAAAAAAACAAAAAAAAAAAAACACCTCACCTTCTCCACTTGCTCGCGCTGCAGCAGTCTCTTCTCTCACTTACAGGACCTGCTGAAGGACCTGCGATGTGAGCGATGACGTCACTGAACGCGCCAACGTGATGACGTCACTGCGCATAACGCAGGTCCATCGGCAGGGCCTGCTCAATGAAGACTGGAGACTGCGCGAGCAAGTGGGTAGGGTGAGTGGCCATATGGTCGGTAGACGGGAGCACCCCTGTCAATCGGCCGTTAAAAACGGCCCCATTTATTTCAATGGGGCAGTCGGGCCGTGAAAACGGGCCAGAAATAGGACATGTCCTATTTCTGGACGGACGCTATTCATTGGCCGTTAAAAAAACGGCCATGTGAATAGCCCCATAGGCTGACATTGGCACAAAAAATGGCCGTGTGACGGCCGCTACTTAGACGGCCGTCACACGGCCATTTTTCACTGTCGTGTGCATGAGCCCTTATTGTGAGCCAAAACCAGGTGTGAGTCAAAAACACAGAACAGGTGCAGATCTTTTCATTATACCTTATGTCTGTGGAGCCTCCACTCCTGGTTTTGGCTCACAATGGAAATAACTGATCAAATAACTGACGTGTGAACAAGCCCTTACCAGAGTAGGTGCTATCTATAGGCCTCTAGGGCAATCTGAAGAGCATGACATTATGCTGGTGGACGAGATTACCCAAATGGCAGTAAAGGGAGATATTGTAGTTATGGGAGACTTCAACATGCCTGATGTTGATTGGAATATCCCTTGTGCGTCCACATGCAAAAGTAGGAACATAGTAGAGCTCCTGACGGGGATGTGCCTAAAACAGTTGGTGAAAGCGCCAACTAGAGGTGAAAATATCCTAGATCTAGTATTTACAAATGGGGATCTGGTTTCTGAGGTGAAGGTGGGAGAAAATCTAGGTTCCAGTGACCACCAATGTTTGTGGTTCGAAATCCAAACTGACTGTGAGAAATCCCATTTTGCAACCAAAGTATTGGATTTTAGGAAGACCAAGTTTGAGGTTATGGGGGAATATGTAAATAAAGAATTAAAAGGGTGGGATAAAACAGCAAGAGTGAGTGCTCAGTGGAAGGCATTTAAAGAAGTCATCTTAAAGGCAACTAGACTATATGTTAGACAAATTAGCAAAAAGAAAAGAAAGAGAAATCCACTATGGTTTATTAGAGAGGTAAGAGCTATAGTGAATGATAAAAAGTCTGCCTATAAGAGGTATAAAGAATCTGGAAGTGTAGCGGACAGAGAAGTTTATAAAATTATACAGAAGAAGACAAAACAGATTATTAATGCTGCTAAAGCCTCAAAGGAGGAAGAAATGGCCAAATCTGTTAAGGAGGGTAATAAAACCTTCTTCAGATATATTAGTGACAGGAAAAACTGCAGCATTACAAAACTTAGCAATGGAAAAAATCTGTATATACAGTGCCTTGTGAAAGTATTCGGCCCCCTGGAACTTTTCAACCTTTTGCCACATTTCAGGCTTCAAACAAAAAGATATCCCATTTTAAATTTTTGGTGAAGAATCAACAACAAATGGGTCACAATTGTGAAGTGGAACGAAATTTATTGGATCATTTAAACTTTTTTTGTAATAATAAAACTGAAAAGTTGGGCGTGCAAAATTATTCGGCCCATTTACTTTCAGTTCAGAAAACTCACTCCAGAAGTTCATTGAGGATCTCTGAATGATCCAATGTTGTCCTAAATGACTGATGAAGATAAATAGAATCCACCTGTGTGTAATCAAGTCTCCGTATAAATGCACCTGCTCTGTGATAGTCTCAGGGTTCTGTTTAAAGCACAGAGAGCATCATGAAGACCAAGGAACACACCAGGCAGGTCCATTATACTGTTGTGGAGAAGTTTAAAGCCAGATTTGGATACCAAAAGATTTCCCAAGCTTTAAACATCCCAAGGAGCACTGTACAAGCGATCATATTGAAATGGAAGGAGTATCAGACCACTGCAAATCTACCAAGACCCGGCCATCCCTCTAAACTTTCATCTGAAACAAGGAGAAGACTGATCAGAGATGCAGCCAAGAGGCCCATGATCACTCTGGATGAACTGCAGAGATCTACAGCTGAGGTGGGAGAGTCTGTCCATAGGACAACAATCAGTCGAACATGTCACAAATCTGGCCTTTATGGAAGAGTGGCAAGAAGAAAGCCATTTCTCAAAGATATCCATAAAAAGTCTTGTTTACAGTTTGCCACAAGCCACCTGAACCCTGAACACACCATCCCCACTGTCAAACATAGTGGTGGCAGCATCATGGTTCGGGCCTGCTTTTCATCAGCAGGGACAGGGAAGATGGTTAAAATTGATGGGAAGATGGATGGAGCCAAATACAGGACCATTCTGGATGAAAACCTGTTGGAGTCTGCAAAAGACCTGAGACTAGGACAGAGATTTATCTTCCAACAAAACAATGATCCCAAACATAAAGCAAAATCTACAATGGAATGGTTCAAAAATAAACGTATCCTGGTCTTAGAATGGCCAAGTCAAAGTCCAGACCTGAATCCAATTGAGAATATGTGGAAAGAGCTGAAAACTGCTGTTCACAAACGCTCTTCTTCCAACCTCAAAGAGCTCGAGCTGTTTTGCAAGGAAGAATGGGCAAGAATTTCAGTCTCTAGATGTGCAAAACTGATAGAGACATACCCCAAGCGACTTGCAGCTGTAATCGCAGCAAAAGGTGGCGCAACAAAGTATTAATGCAAGGGGGCCGAATAATTTTGTACGCCCCACTTTTCAGTTTTATTATTACAAAAAAAGTTTAAATGATCCAATAAAATTTGGTCCACTTCACAATTGTGACCCACTTCTTGTTGATTCTTCACCAAAAATTTAAAATTTTATATCTTTTTGTTTGAAGCCTGAAATGTGGCAAAAGGTTGAAAAGTTCCAGGGGGCCGAATACTTTCGCAAGGCACTGTAGATTGGGATAAGGTGGTCGCTGACCATCTGAATAACTACTTCTGCTCAGTTTTTTCAGATGGCGACTTTCATAATCAGAACATGGCTGGATATAGCATTGCCTCTAGTTGTAAGGTTTCAGCCCCAGTGTTTTCAGAGGCCGATGTTCTAGAGGAACTTGTCTGGCTAAAGTTAAATAAGGCAATGGGTCCGGATGGCATCCACCCCAGAGTTCTTAAAGAACTTCGATCTGTGATTGTTGGCCCCCTGGCTGATCTGTATAATCAGTCCCTTCTTACAGGAGATGTTCCTGATGATTGGAGAATGGCCAATGTTGTACCCATTCACAAGAAGGGTAGTAGAAAAGAAGCTAGTAACTATAGGCCAGTCAGCTTGACATCTGTAGTGGTAAAAATGATGGAGACTCTACTAAAAAAAGAAGATCATTGACCACCTAACAACAAACAACTTGATGGACCCAAACCAGCATGGCTTTACTGAGGGCCGATCATGTCAGACTAATGTCATTGATTTCTTTGACTATGTAACTAAAGTGCTGGATGAAGGTGGTGCTGTGGATATCGCTTACCTGGATTTCAGTAAAGCTTTCGATACGGTTCCCCATAAAGAGGTGATAGATAAGTTATCAAGAATTGGACTTAACCCCTGGATAGTTCAGTGGATCTGCAGTTGGCTGAAGGACAGATACCATAGGGTTGTTGTTAATGGAGTGTATTCTGAGCAGAGGCTGGTTACAAGTGGGGTGCCTCAAGGATCTGTTCTGGGTCCTGTTCTGTTTAACATGTTTGTAAGTGACATAAGGGATGGCTTGGTAGGGAAGGTTTACTTGTTTGCTGATGACACAAAAGTGTGTAATAGGGTTGATGTTCCAGGAGGTGTCTGTAATATGGAGAATGATTTATCTTTATTAGATAAGTGGTCAAAACAATGGAAACTGCAGTTCAATGTTTCCAAATGTAAAATAATGCACTTGGGGAGCAGAAATCCTCTATCTGAGTATCGTATTGGCAGTTAACAAAGACCTCAGAAGAGAAGGATGTGGGGGTAGTCATCTCTGACAGCCTCAAAGTGAGTAACCAATGCAACCAGGCGGTAGGGAAAGCAAATCTTATGCTTGGCTGCATAGCTAGAGGTATAACAAGCAGAAAGAGGGAGATTGTGATCCCTCTGTAGAGAGCTCTAGTGAGACCAGATCTGGAATACTGTGTTCAATTCTGGAGATCTCACCTGCAAAAGGATATTGCTAAAATAGAACGGGTCCAAAGAAGAGCTACAAAAATGGTGGAAGGTCTAAAGCATAGAACTTATCAAGAAAGACTCAGAGTTCTTAATATGTATAGTCTGGAGGAAAGAAGAGAAAGGGGGGACATGATTGAAACCTTTAAATATGTTAAAGGACTGAATAAAGTTCAGGAGGGAAGGGTTATTAATAAGAAACTGAACACAAGAACACGGGGGCACAATCTGAGGTTAGTTGGGGGAAAAATCAAGAACAACATTAGAAAATATTATTTCACTGAAAGAGTAGTAGAAGCTTGGAACAAACTTCCAGCAGAGGTGGTTGATACATCCACAGTAACTGAATTTAAACATGCCTGGGATAAACATGTATCTATCCTAAGATAACAATAAAGGAATAATAAAAGGGCAGACTAGATGGACCAGGTGGTCTTTTTCTGCCGTCAATCTTCTATGTTTCTATCTTGCTGTCGTCTGTGCTGTGACCTGACGCGCACAGCCATGGACCAGAAAGAGGTGAGTACAGAGCTTTCACCGCTTCCTGGTCCTCCGGTGCTAATGAGCGCTTCCATAATGGAAGCGCTCATTAGTATTCGCCCCATAAGACGCAGGGGCATTTTCCCCCCACTTTTAGAGGAAAAAAATGCGTCTTATGGGGCGAAAAATACGGTATGTTGGCCTGGTAGCCAAAATAAGAATTGCAGCTTTAATGCCTTCAGCCCCTTCAGCGAGGTTGAGCACAACAAAACCAATTACTGGCATCCTCATTTGCCTCAGAGGATGCCAGTAAGAAGCCCAGAAACGCGAGCTTCCGGGTCTTTGACCCTTTAGATGACGTGATCTCACTTGATCATGGCATCTAAGGCTTTAATTACCGCAATTTCCATTATTGCCAGTCGTGGTAATTAGTTGTGGGTCTCTTTTGTTTGAAACAGCAGAGACCTGCTGGCCATGACACCCGCTGATAGCGAAAGGGTTAAACCATTCACCGTATGGGATAAATATTTTTATATTTTAAAAGTACTAGCATTTTAGGACATGGAAATGCCTGTGATGTGTATTTTTTATTGTTTATATTTATAAAGCTCTGAGGAAAGGGGATGAATTTGAATGTATATACAGTGGACCATCAGGTTACAATATTTTCAGCATACAATGTCTCAGACTTTGATCCAACCAATCAGTGCCACTTCACTAGTGAAATAGCTGTATTAGTTACTAGATAGCAGCTGTTCCTGACTGTTATATGTAAGGACTTCTTTTATCAGTTATAGTTATCTGCTTGATTTTCTAAAATCTTGTTGTAGATGACATTTTGGGGCCTTGGAACCGATTAATCAACTTACAATGGTTTCAACATAAAACAAAAAGTCTTCCTGGAACCAATTAATATTGTAACTTGAGGGACCACTATATATATATATATATATATATATATATATATATATATATAAAATCTTTTTTTTTTTTTTAACATTTTTTTTTATTGTTTTAGGCTCCCAGGGGGCCTAATAACATGCAGTGGTCAGATTGCTACTCTTATTTAGCAATGGGATTCAGTATGTTGTTAAATTGAAAATTCAGTATATTCCAATGTAGTGCTGCCACCTGCAGGCCTACATTGGAATATACCTGTGAAAGGCTGGGTTGTCTCCAGTGAGCTCAGGCCTTTCACAATAAATGGACAGTTCCCCCAATTTCCAAATGTGGGATACGATCCAGGCAATGCTTTCCAGTTTTCGTCTCTTAGATGCCATAGTCACATTTGACCACAGCACCTGAGGGGTTCAGTGTCTGCGAACAGCATTATTGTTGATTACAGACATTAGGCCTTGCGAATGGGCACCATTTTTAAAGACCGGACTTTCGTCATACATATATGGTGGAAGTCTGGAAAGGGTTAATGAATGAAGAAAAAAATTATTTAACCAAGTTAGGCCCCATTCAGACGACCGTGTTTCACGGCCGTATATGGGCCGTGAAAGCCCGGCCTGTGCTGCCCCAGAGGACGGGAGCGCACGGCGTCATTGGTTGCTATGACGCCGTGCGCTTCCTGAGGCCGCCGCCGTACAGTGAAACACGGTCGTCTGAATGGGGCCTTAGTCTCCAATATTGGAACTGGACAGGCCAGGCCTGAGGCCATGTGGTATTCTCCCTGTGAGGAGAGTAGATACATTTACCTTACAATGACCACTAACTCCTAATGTTAACAGAGCAGATGTCAGGCTGAATCAGCTGCAGCTGTTCCTACAGATTCTCTTCATATAGGATCCCTTATTTTGCATCAGGGTTAAAATGGAATCCAAACCCACAACCTTAGTGTTCACTGTGCTGTCCCATACCTAAGCATGTCTCTTAGACTTGGTTCATATCACATTTTTGCCCTACTTTCCCCATATATGTTTTTTGGGGAAACTAAATTTTAGTGTACGCTTTTCAATCCTGTAGAGTCAGGTAAAAAACATATCCGTTAATTCATATTTTTTTTTTGTCAGTGGAAGTCTATGGTGACAGATTCCACTGTATGGCATCTTTTTAACATATATGTTACTCATAAGACAAAAACATGATGTGTACACAACCTATTTTGCAGGGATCTAAAACCATGCCACAAATCTATTAAGAAATAATTACCGTAGATGTGTAGTAATTATTCACCTATTGAATATAGAAAAAAAATCTATAATTGTAGTTTGAAAAACTGGCCAAGAGGTGGCAACAGCACAAAACATTCACTGCCACTTAATAATACCGGGACATGTGAAGTGATAAGAGATAACAGCTCTCCGGAGCAGTATAGTACAATGCTATTATACAGTAATCAACGAGTAAAAATCCCACCAAAGGAGACAGAAAAAATGATGCTATACACTAAGGCCAGCTTTACCTTCACCTACTATGTCCTTCCCACATACCTTAAAGCAGGCACCAGATCTACCTACACTCACCGGCCACTTTATTAGGTACACCATGCTAGTAACGGGTTGAACCCCCTTTTGCCTTCAGAACTGCCTCAATTCTTCGTGGCATAGAGTCAACAAGGTGCTGGAAGCATTCCTCAGAGATTTTGGTCCATATTGACATGATGGCATCACACAGTTGCCGCAGATTTGTCGGCTGCACATCCATGATGCGAATCTCCTGTTCCACCACATCCCAAAGATGCTCTATTGGATTGAGATCTGGTGACTGTGGAGGCCATTTGAGTACAGTGAACTCATTGTCATGTTCAAGAAACCAGTCTGAGATGATTCCAGCTTTATGACATGGCGCATTATCCTGCTGAAAGTAGCCATCAGATGTTGGGTACTTTGTGGTCATAAAGGGATGGACATGGTCAGCAACAATACTCAGGTAGGCTGTGGCGTTGCAACGATGCTCAATTGGTACCAAGGGGCCCAAAGAGTGCCAAGAAAATATTCCCCACACCATGACACCACCACCACCACCAGCTTGAACCGTTGATACAAGGCAGGATGGATCCATGCTTTCATGTTGTTGACGCCAAATTCTGACCCTACCATCCGAATGTCGCAGCAGAAATCGAGACTCATCAGACCAGGCAACGTTTTTCTAATCTTCTACTGTCCAATTTCGATGAGCTTGTGCAAATTGTAGCCTCAGTTTCCTGTTCTTAGCTGAAAGGAGTGGCACCCGGTGTGGTCTTCTGCTGCTGTAGCCCATCTGCCTCAAAGTTCGACGTACTGTGCGTTCAGAGATGCTCTTCTGCCTACCTTGGTTGTAACGGGTGGCAATTTGAGTCACTGTTGCCTTTCTATCAGCTCGAACCAGTCTGCCCATTCTCCTCTGACCTCTGGCATCAACAAGGCATTTCCGCCCACAGAACTGCCGCTCACTGGATGTTTTTTCTTTTTCGGACCATTCTCTGTAAACCCTAGAGATGGTTGTGCGTGAAAATCCCAGTAGATCAGCAGTTTCTGAAATACTCAGACCAGCCCTTCTGGCACCAACAACCATGCCACGTTCAAAGGCACTCAAATCACCTTTCTTCCCCATACTGATGCTCGGTTTGAACTGCAGGAGATTGTCTTGACCATGTCTACATGCCTAAATGCACTGAGTTGCCGCCATGTGATTGGCTGATTAGAAATTAAGTGTTAACGAGCAGTTGGACAGGTGTACCTAATAAAGTGGCCGGTGAGTGTATATTACCACCCTCTTTACCCTTACTACAGCCTGTTAGCAATTCATTGAGCAATTCATTCACTAGTAGAAATAATACAGGAATGGCACAACATAGAGCCATAGATGCTCCAGAATTGTTATTACATGGGGAATGTATGAAGTCAAGTACATATGCAGGTAAAAAATAGGGTCCTTCCATCAAGATGGCGCCAGCACTGGACGATCCTTGACACATCTACACCAGTACCACCTAACAGCGGCAGGGCCATTTTGCTCTAAATCGCAAGTACCCTGTTTAAGGGAGTCAATCCACTTATGTTTTACAACTCCATCATGTTTTGTAACTTGTGATATACGTATGAACACAGGGGAGTATCTATATATATATATATATATATATATATATATATATATATATATATATATTATCCATTATCTAAACACCCTGAATAAGTTCATAATTTTTTTCGATATACCAATGAATATAGGGAATATCATGACTTGTATAGAGAAGCCGCGTTATTATATGGTGTAGAGGGTTTGTGGTGCCGCATTTTGTCATACCATATTTTGTTGTCATTTTGAAGGCGTCTATATCACAAGGTTATAACAACCTAGGGATATAATTCCCTATTTCACAATAGTCCCCTGAAGAGCTACACTTTTGTGATAGCGAAACACGTAGGGACTTAGGGACATATGTTATCACCCCCTGTTATTGGGTGTTTTTATTAGAGGATTTTGAATGGTGGGTCATGCTACTATGCATAACCACCGATCAATTAGCCTTGTGTATTCTGCTTGTAAGTAATCATTTAACTTGTTGGCTTGCTAGCCATATATTTTGTATGGGCATACTAAGGGCTGGTGTATAAATTGTTTCATACATGATGATATTTATCTAAAGTAATGACAATACCAACTGACCGACGGACATCAACCGCGACCCTATATCAGGTGATGGGTTCTTTTCCTGTGTCAGGGACACCATAGGGACTATAGGAGGTTCCTGACACGCGATCACCCTTATCGGGGCGGGTGTTCCGTTTTTTAGGTAGGGCGTAAATAGAGGATAGGGACTTCTACAGGGAAAGGTTTCTTTTCATTAGAATATATCCTAGATCCAAATCCCCAATATTACAATTGATCCCTCCTCTCTTTATCATATTACCCTACCATTAACTAGCCCTTCTGTATCTTACCAACAGATATTATGTCACTTAGGTGATTGGTTCACATTTTGTTTTTGGTGATATTACTTTGAGACTAATTGGACCTGACATATGTTGTGTCTTTTACACTACAACGATTATGATTAAAAGTTAGGTTTTAGAGGTACTTCTGTGATTTTTTGGATTTTATATCCTCTGACATATTATCATACCTGTCTGATGGTTCATCTGTCTGGACAACTGTGATATTCTGTCAGGAGAGGTGAAAGGTCCGCTTTAAAAATATATGGTACCTGATATTAGTATCATAAAGGGGGTGTAAAATTAGGCTAGAATATGTGGTACTTACAGGGGAAGGGGTCTGCAAGATAAGCTCAGGACACTTGTAAACGCCAAGATTGTTTAGTAGAGATGATGTCCCTCAAAGGATCTCACAGGGGGGCTCTCCTCATCAATACTCTGTTACTACAGTAAAAGCTCTGTCAGATCCTTTGAGGGACATCCCTGAAATATCGTCTCACATCCCATACTAACGACCTTGACCTGCTGGGAGTTGTAATCCTCTCATCTCATACCCCATCCTTGTAATGTCCTCTGATATCACATTATATCAGCTTGGACATGCTGGGAGTTGTGGTTCTCTCCTTTTCCCTCATCCCTGTAATGTGATCTGCTGTCATATCAGCCTGAACATGCTGGGAGTTGTAGTCATCCCCTATCATACCTCCTTCCTGTAATGTGCTAAGCTGTCATATTCTGTATTTTGTATTGGGACCCACTACCCTGGGTTGTGGTGTCCTCCTTTTGGGGATTATGGAAGTGGTCACCCTAGTGTATACATCCTCTGAATACAGGCACATGAAGCCTCCTCTGCTTAGCCCTGCATACCCCTGTGTCTGTGAGTAATGGTGTATCACACAGTTTAGGCTTCTTTCTCATTGCGCTTTCCCTGTCTAGTATTGAGATCCGTCATAGGAAAACGCTTTCTGTTCCGTTTTATTGTGTTCCCATGACGCACACAAAAGCGCTGCAAGCAGCGTTTTTGAGTGCATTCTGGGAAATTGATCAAGACGGATCACAATGTAAGTCAATGGTGACGGATCCTTTTTTTCTGACACTCACCCTAGTGTATACATCCTCTGAATACAGGCACATGAAGCCTCCTCTGCTTAGCCCTGCATACCCCTGTGTCTGTGAGTAATGGTGTATCACACAGTTTAGGCTTCTTTCTCATTGCGCTTTCCCTGTCTAGTATTGAGATCCGTCATAGGAAAACGCTTTCTGTTCCGTTTTATTGTGTTCCCATGACGCACACAAAAGCGCTGCAAGCAGCGTTTTTGAGTGCATTCTGGGAAATTGATCAAGACGGATCACAATGTAAGTCAATGGTGACGGATCCTTTTTTTCTGACACAAAAGAAAACTGATCCGTCCCCCATTGACTTACAATGGTTTTAGAGACGGATCGGTCGTGGCTATTTTAGAGATAATACAACCAGATCGGTTCATAATGGATGCAGACGGTTGTATTATTATGTTGGAAGCGTTTTTGCTGATCCATGGCAAATCCAGCAAAAACGCTAGGGTGAAAGTAGCCTTAGCTGCAAATCTCAACAAAACCGCTATGTAGAACAATCAGCAAATGACTGCAGAAACCTCCTGTCTGGAGCCTTGACCTTCCAGGACCTGGGAAAAGTCATATGAGCAAATCACATGACCACATCACATGACATTTCACAGGTCCTGATGTCACTGGAACAGAAAGACTTCAGACCTGAGGAGAAAAGGCTGCAAAAGATAACTGCTGTGTAAGAGGGAATGTATGTGGAAGTGTGTGCGAGTCACATTGGATGCTGTTCTGTATATATAGGTTCTGCACAGCGTGTTGAGGGGTGAATACGACACTAGATTGTCTGTGTATCTCTGTGTCTTTCTCTTTGCTTTACTTCTGCTGGCCGGCAAACCTATCTCTCTCCACTATTACTTCTACAAACTCACTAGGGCATTATTCACTAAGGGCTCATGCACACGTGTTTTGCAGATCGGATGTGGACTCATTCATCTCAATGGGGCCACAAAAGATGAGGATAGCACATTGTGTGCACCCATATCTCTGTTCTGTGGCTCTGTAGAAAATGGAACATGTCTTATTCTTGCCCATTTTGTGGATAAGGATAGGACATTTGTGAAGGAGTGAAAAAAAAACCAGGGTGTCAGGCTCTTGGTCGGTATCTGTGTTTTGCGGATCTTTAAAATTTACAGACCTGAAAAACGGCTACTGCTTTGTGCATGAGCCCTAACACCCAGCATTATCACCTTACCTGCATTAGCTGGTGTGAGAGGTAGTGTTGAGCGAACTTCTGTTTTCAAGTTCGGCGAACAAGGTTCGGGTTATTTAAGAACGCCTTTATGGATTCTGCTACCACGGACCAGTTTTATGGTCCGTGGTAGTGGGATCCATAACTGAATTCTAAGATAACCTGAACCTTGTACGCCAAACTTGAAAACAGAAGTTCGCTCATCCCTAGAGAGAGGCATGCATCTAATTAAGGGTTAATGCACACGGCCGTTGTATTGCGGTCCACATATGACGGGTCCGCAATACACAGGCACCGGCCGTGTGCACCCCGCATCACGGTTCGCGGACCCATTTACTTGAATGGGTCTGCAATCCCGGAGATGTGGTGCGGAATGGAGGCACGGATCGGAACCTCTGTAGACTTGTTCTATTTTTTTGCGGTGCGGACAGATCACGGACCCATTCAAGTTGAATGGGTCTGGATCCATCGCGGTAGCCGCACAGAACTTGCCCATGCATTGGGGACCGCAAATTGCACAACGGCCATGTGCATGAGGCCTAACCCACATGAGGCAGAGATGCAGTCAAAGTATATTTTTGTTTCTTTGGTATAACTTGTCAATTTTTTTGGAATCCTTCTTTCTCATTGTTTAAAATTGGTAACACACTGAGGTATAATTCTAGATCCTAAAATATTATGGTTGTCTTATTATGGATCCATATCACAAGATCCAAAATATGAAACTATAAAAAATACATACATAAAAAAAACTAGGCATGTGGCCTTTCCCTTACTCCTGTGGCCTAAACGACATGTGCCTGGTTTTATTGCTCCTGATGATGACAGCATCCACTTTATATTGTTTGTCAGCTGTACGTGTGTGCTGTGTTGAGGTGCAGCTCACAGTTGTGATACTATAATGTGTAGCTAGAAGGTCAAGAAATATGTAAGGGGCAAATTCACTTTTCCCATTGAAAAGTAAACATAAGTATGGACATTATATCTGTATTCATCTGTATATTTATGTTAGTATGGCCACATTTGATTTTTTTTATTCAAGCTTTGTATTCTGTCATGATTACTCAGCCACGTTTTCTCTCACTACCACAAATATGGATCGCTCATGGCCGTGAATACAGAGTTCCTAATTACAACAAGATTACTAATCATTATGAGGCAGCACTGACTTCTCTTATAGAATATATGATACAGACTATGTTAGAAGAGATACAGATTTATTCTTCATTCAGCACATAATTACGCAATCATAACCATGTGAAGAGCTCTGCTATTGTGAACTGATGTCGTCCTTTCTGCTTAGGCCATTAGCTCACTGAAGAAGTACCCTCTGCCGCTTCAGAACGGGAAGGAAGCAAAAATCCTGCAAAATTTTGGAGACGGAATTTGTAAAATGTTGGATCAACAGCTGGAAAAATATTATGCAGAACATGGTACCCTTTTAAACATTTTTTGCTATTAGTCATTTTGTTACAGTTTTTGTGCATTATCCTGTTCATTGCTTCAGCCTGGTTATTAAACATGGTGGGAAGTGGAACGTTTTGTACTAGTTAGAAGTGACTTTGCTGGAAAGTGGCCTAACTGCTGCATGCTCTAGGCATCTTCATGTTCACGTTCATGCTTGGTCTTGGATTATAAATCAGTTTGCCTAAATTAATAAACCCATAATATGGCTGTAACAATGTGTATCTTTATGGGCACTGCTACCATCTTGTGGTAGAGCTTACACTATTGTAGAATTTATATAGAAATATAAAGCAGTATGGAGGTTCAGTCATTGGGAGTATCTTCATATTGTGTTTGAATTAATGAGCAGTAACTTTTTCTCCTGTGTTCACAGGACCCAATACTCCAATTCATTCTCTCCATAGCAGCAATGATAAAACCAGAAACCCACAAAGAGCCTCCTCTCCACCTCCTGCCTTATCTGCCCTGGAAGCAGACCTGCCCACAAATCCACATGAGGGACCATCCCCTACTGTAAGTGATCCTCCCTGCATATGATGGCATTTGCTAAGTTGTAGCATTTTATACATGGCATTAGTGAAATATATGCAAGATGTTTTCATCTAAAAAAAAAGTTTATTATAGTTTTTAGTACAAAACTGAGAATTTAGAGGACACAGCACAATCCTAGTGCAGGAGTAATATCCAGCGGTGCTTCCTTAGAACCAAATAAATTTCAGTGCAGTAGGTTGAATCTGTGGCAAAGTTCGCATGTAAAATGAATTTTACTGCAGCTTGTCATGCTTTTAACATATTAAAACTTTTCCAGTCTGTGTAAATATTGAGATTACCGATCATACCTCAATGATAAATAATATATAAGGATAAAGGGGTCTAGCTCAATTAGACTAGAAACCCATACAGAAATGCCAATAACCCCACAAAAGTAACAGACAACACGGTAAAAAGTCTGATTAATTAAGTAAAAAACTAAATAGCCACAAGCCGTGTAATAATGTATTCTCAGAACAACACTCGTAGAAAGAACAATTCACACCAACCAATCCATGGTGATGCCAGGGCCCCACCAGCGACCAGATATTACTGTGCACTTGTGCAGCACCCATATTAATTATGTAGCACTGTGCTTATTACTTCTGTAGTAGTGCAAAACAAATACCACACTACAGCACAAAATACCTTTCCATCAGCGCCACATACCACAGCACACAACAGCTTACTTCCACAACACTGCCGAATATCACAGTGCAGCACAAAACGTCTTTCCATTTTACCTTATGACAGCATTATTTCCAGCATTGCCAAATAAACACCACAATACATTGCAAAATACCTCCCGAGCAGCAACAATTACCAAAGTGCAGTACAAAAATCCACCTCGGCAGAAACAGATACCACGTTACAGCACAAATCTTGTCCCACCAGTGACAAATAGCAGAAAATACCTCCCAGAAGTTGACCTTCTTTGCTGGCCAATGTCAGCTGTCACATTCTGTCCTCCTCTAGTTGTCATTACTTAAAATATTGAGGAAAGTGCTGCGGAAGAGAGAAGCAGGCCACAATACCAAGTCGGCCCTACTTTCAGCATGCTGCTTGTTTTTTCTAGCAGTAACCGTCTTGCAGGACAATACAGCACTACATATGTATTACATGCATTGACATCTCCTCTGACTGTAGATATTCTCTTCATCTTCTCTATCTGGGCCAGACCGCCATGACATCTTCCATTCATCTCATCTCTGCAGAATTTGCCACACAGAAATCATAGGTTCCTTACTTTATCACCTCTCTCTGAACACAATCTTCACATCCTGGTGCTTCATCATCCTGCTATTTCCCCCAATACTGTTCCAATTGTGCTCTCCATTGCCCCCACATACCATACTGCAGAGGCAGATAGCTCCCCCCTGAAAATACTAATACTACATAGATAGTTCCCTTTCCAATAATTGTACCCAGCAAATAGTACACTAACAGTAATAGTTCCACAAACTGTGTCCTTCATCAATAATTTTGCCAAGCAGAGTACCCTCGAAAGTCATACTGCTGCCTTATAGTGGCCCTATTAGTAATAATGCCGCCATAAATAATCATACCCCTATTTAGTGCCTCAGTAATAATAATGCTCCCTTTAGTGCCTTCAGTAATAATACCACCTATAGAACCTCATTTTAGTGCTTTCAATAATGCCCCCTATAGTGCCCCAATCAATAATAATATTACCCCCTTCAGTGTTTCAGTAATAATAATGCCCATAGTAACCCCCCTATAGTGCTGCCAGTAGTATGTTTCTCAAAAGTGGCCCTTTAGAAACTGGGAATGAAAAAAAAAAGTCAAATACCCAGCTGACTCCCATGCAACTCTAACATATGCAGTGCAGGCCACAGACCTCTTCCAACCTGTAGCCTGAGCTTCCTACATCCCAACACAGGCAGTTGCACGTACACCATTGCGCCACCTGTGCCATTGATATGCCTTTAGGCTTAGTTACCTGTGGCCTATGAGGGTGAACAGCAGGGTAGTAAACTATCAGCTCCCGTGTGCTACCGCAGAGTTCAACTGTATTATCACCTTGTTCCTCCATTGCAGAGAGAGGAGTTATTATGGAGTGGCAGTCGAGCACTGCTGCTTCATACAACAGTGTCAGTCGAGTAAACTGCTGAGTTGTATGGGCGCAGTATACATACTCAACTGATGCTCCATACGGGATGCTTCTCCCGTGAACTGGCGATCAGTAGTGACCAGGGTGATAGCAGGCCAGGTGTTCTCCAGTGTTATCACCAGTGTTGTCAGTGATTGCTAAATCATAAACCAACAAATCTTCGGTGCTTTATTTTATAAACTGCATATAGATTTTGAAAGTGCTGGGGACATAGCTTATGGCTGGGTCACTTGTTGGATCCATATTGCTACTTCTTCTCTGATCTTATTTCAGGTCTCAAGCATACAATTCATGCAAGATGTATTCTTTTTCCTATTCTCCAGTACTGAAATGTTACTTATTTGACCATGAACCCCAGCAGCAGCGAGCAGGAGGAGAGACGGGAGATTGCACTTGCACACTGCGTACATACACCTGATCGCCAGGGGTACGGGTTGTCGGGCCCCCACCGATCTGATATTGATCTATCTTGAGGATAGGTCATCAATAGCCTTGAGAACACCTTTAAAAGGGTTGTCCAAGTTATGAAAAAAAAATATAGGACTGTAAATCTGATGGGCAAGTTAAGTTAAGCAAGTTTTAGGCAAAAAAAAATCTATATTCCCTCATTTAACTGGTTCTCTTCTGACTCTTTGTTTACCTGCAGTAACAACAATCTTTGCCCCTCCTCCTGCTCTGCAAAGTGAGTGAATACAAGTGCTGCCCTGAGTTACATGTCTGCCTTCTGGGATACTCGGCAGCATGTTGTATGTGTAGGACTACAAGTCCCAGCTGTACAATAACACTGCTATGCAATGATACACACAGGATCTTCCCCCTACCTGGTCTTGTGCAATGCTCTGCAGAACTCCTCGGTCAGCTCCTGTGCCCATCATTTGTTTCCTTACTGCCTGCAGCTACTTGGTAAAGCCTTCAGCTCTGAGTCTGTGCTGGCTGAAGGGGTTAATGTTTTTCCTGAAAGAATCAAGGGAGAGAGCAGACAGCAGCATACAGCAGTGCAGGGGGCGTGGCCAGCACAGTCTGGTGTACAGACTCTTATCTGATCTCTCAGGCTCATGTGCGAAACATCAGCAGAGCAGGTATAGAAGCTGACATCACAGGTCATGTGACCCTCAGTGAAATCTGAGAAAACAGCAACTGTAGGAGCAGAAAGTGCGGGGCAAAGCTGTTATATTTGATTAGTTAGAAACATACAAAGACATAAAAAAAAATAACTTGGACAACCCCTTTAAGCTGTACTTGGAGTTTTTGTTTCCTTTCAGAACAACCTAGGATCTTCTTCCCCATGCGCTGAACAGATAGTTCGGCCCACTCTCCTGCCTGCTGCACCACTCTTTCTCTGATCAGGCAGAGCACTGTATAAATGCTCTGCTGGATCATAAGGAAACAGTCAGGGTTTGGCCATGGTGGATCTCCCTGTCTGCAAATTAGAAGATGTAGCCACTTTTTAGCAAGAGTTTGTTTCTTGCTAAAAAGTATCTTATAAAGCGTAAAATACTGTATATACCTGAGAAAAAGGTCACCTTTTGTTGTTGTGATGAACCCCTGCAACTATATAAAGCATTGAATATTAAAATCGCAGGAGGACTTGCAGCTTGGTCAAGGCAATCCAAGCCGGGTCGGATGATGTAGGGGAGTAGAAAGAATGAGCCTCGACCAGCTCTTTCCCAAATTCTGTTTCCTTTATTAGATTGTATCAGATTGACAAAAGCAAATAAAATGTCTAAATGGCGTGTTTCGGGGTCTGGACCTCATGATTCTGGACCCTTATTTGGCCTTTTTGTCAGTCTGATACAAGCTAATAAAGGAAGCAGAATACAGGAAAGAGCTGGTCTAGGCTAATATTCTTTATACTCCTCTGCATCTTGTTAATGGGGTGAGGCTTAAAAAAAGCTTGAGATACTATGTAGTAATTACCAAAATGTTCCTCCATACTGTACCATTATTATGAAAGGTGTAGCAGTGCTGTGTTGTAGGCTGTGAGCTCTCAGTAAATGAATTGTTTAACTTGTTTATGTTGTGCTAGAAAAAGAAAAAGACAGCTGGAAAAAAGCAACGGGAGTATGTTCCACAGAAGAGATCGGGGGGTTACGCGGTGCTGCTTACCCTGTACAAGGAAAGCAAAGTAAGCAATGTGTTCATAAGTGGCTACAATTCAGTGTATGATAAGCATGCCTCTCCTGTCCCCTCAATCGTGGAGACACAGATTACACAACCTGTCACAACCACCAGTGGAACTTGTGCTCATTATTGTCAGATAGGTTTTAAGAGTAGATGTCATTTCTTCATAATTGTGAATGGTGTTCTCTATTACCAGTATGGTGGAACCATTAGGATACTGCAAACGTAAACTGGGGATGTTACCCATAGAGGCCAATCAAACCCCAGCTGTTATCTCTCTAGTGAGAGTAGTGACCTCAAAAACTGCAGAGGGCATAAGTGTCAGTTTGCACTATTCTTTGGAACACAAAGAGAATGTATCAACTCTCTTGGCTGTCTGTTTTAGTAAATACTTGAGTTCTTCATGAAGTTTCATCTATGAAACATTTTCTTCTGTGTTGGGCCGTTCCTCTATAATTCACAACTGGGTGTGACCCGTTTTCAGTGTGTCTCTACACAATCTGACACTGTCCAATCAGTGCTGGAAGACCAGATAAAATAAAACTAGGCCTTAATAATGAGCGACACAAGAATGAAGTGCATGTACAGATGATAACGATGATCGTTTGAAGGGTTATCCCATCTGAGACACTGGTGGCATATTGGTGGGATATGTCCAATAGGTGCAGGGACTTGCTCCTATCTCTAGAGCAGGACCTCCGAAGTGAAGGAGAGCAGACCACTCATGCGGCATGCAGCTATTTTTAGAATTCCCATAGTGGTGAATAGAGAGTGACCACTGCTTGTGCAGTGAGCTAGCCTTCATTTTGGGGGCCCATTCTAGAGATGGGTCCCAGAGGTGGGACTATTACCTTTCTGACATAGGTGGCAAATCCTAGCGATATGTCACCAATATCTGAGATGGTAATATCCATTTAAATCCCCCCCCTGTTTGGCACTACAGTGATCCATATGCACTTTGGGATGGCAGTCACAATAGTATTAGAATGATATGTTGTATTTTGGAACAAGGGTCAGCAGCTGTCTACAGAAAAACAACTTCCAGTCCTAAACTACAAAGCCAGCAGCCAAAAACCATAGTAGGAAAGAACAAAGGTATTGATTGTCAGTGGAGGCCCACGATCCAGTGTAATAGACAAGTGAGTATGATTCTGTGAAATCCAATTACTTTCTCCACTTAAAAGGGAAAGACTTTCTTTCCACACTTCTGAGGCAGGATCACTTCTAAGATCTGACCGATTGCATAGATGACACTTGGACCCCCCTTGAGATTAATCTCAACC
Source organism: Rhinella marina (assembly GCA_900303285.1). Taxonomy (NCBI): domain Eukaryota; kingdom Metazoa; phylum Chordata; class Amphibia; order Anura; family Bufonidae; genus Rhinella; species Rhinella marina. The sequence continues at coordinate 57,513 of ONZH01003810.1, read as the reverse complement.
CGTTTATGGAAAAACTAACTATTGTATCTGTTATAGGTAAATATTAATTATTAATATCAATGCCGAATATTAATGATTAATATGAAAATTGGAAGATGCTTGTGACTCGACCCCCTTATTTCCATAGTCAGACCTTTATTTCTGATATGTAAGGCACATAGCAAATGTGGTGCCAATATTCAAAAAAGGTCCAAAAACAGAGCCTGGAAACTATAGGCCGGTAATTTTAAAGGGGGTCTGTCACCTCATTTTCATCTACATAACTAAGAGCACTGCCCCATAGAAGATTGCAGACACACCCCAGACATGACTGTGTGCACTGTGTGTCTAGTAACATAGTAACATAGTTTGTAAGGCCGAAAAAAGACATCTGTCCATCCAGTTCAGCCTGTTTTCCTACAAGTTGATCCAGAGGAAGGCAAAAAAACCCTGTGAGGTAGAAGCCAATTTTCCTCACTTTAGGGGGAAAAATTCCTTCCCGACTCCAGTCAGGCAATCAGAATAACTCCCTGGATCAAGACCCCTCTCTAGTAACTATAACCTGTAATATTATTACCCTCCAGAAATACATCCAGGCCCTTCTTGAACTCTTTTAGTGAACTTACCATCACCACCTCCTCAGGCAGAGAGTTCCACAGTCTCACTGCTCTTACCGTGAAGAATCCTCTTCTATGTTTATGTACAAACCTTCTTTCCTCCAGACGCAGAGGATGTCCCCTCGTCACAGTCACAGTCCTGGGGATAAATAGATCGTGGGAGAGATCTCTGTACTGACCTCTGATATATTTATACAGTTATTAGATCTCCCCTCAGTCGTCTTTTTTCTAAAGTGAATAACCCTAATTTTGATAATCTTTCAGGGGACTGTAGTCCACCCATTCCAGTTATTACTTTAGTTGCCCTCCTCTGAACCCTCTCCAACTCTGCTATGTCTGCCTTGTTCGCAGGAGCCCAGAACTGTACACAGTACTCCATGTGTGGTCTGACTAGTGATTTGTAAAGTGGCAGGACTATGTTCTCATCACGGGCATCTATGCCCCTTTTGATGCAACCCATTATCTTATTGACCTTGGCAGCAGCTGTCTTACACTGGCTTCTACAGCTTAGTTTGCTGTTCACTAAAATTCCTAGGTCCTTTTCCATGTCAGAGTTACCCAGTGCTTTACCATTTAGTATGTACTGGTGACTTGCATTATTCCTTCCCATATGCATAACCTTACATTTGTCAGTGTTAAACCTCATCTGCCACTTTTCTGACCAAGCCTCCAGTCATGTCCAGGAAAAGTACTTTTATTCTGCAGGAAAACAGCTCCCAAGTGCCCAGCTCTGCTGCTACAAGTGCCCAAAGCAAACCAGACTGAAGAAGAGAGGGCTGCTTTAGCTGCTCATATCTTGGTATTGGTAGCAGATGTTTTCCAGCAGAATAAAAGTGCTTTTTCTGAACATGGAATACAGACACAATGCACACAGATATGTCTGGGATGTTTATGCAATCTTCTGCCGTTTAAGGATAAAGAATATATCATGAGTAAAATAAGATCGTTGGAGGAAGATTGAAATTAATGGTTCAAAAGTGTCAATATTCCCGGATTATTTATCGGTTACCCAAAAGGAGCGAGATAAATATATGGATGTTAAACGGAGGCTTCGCAGAGGGGAAATAACTTATTCTCTTTTGTAACCTGCTAAATTGAGAGTTGTACACCTTTTTTTTCTGTGTTGCACTTAAAAACAGAGGTTAATAACAATAAGATTACTCATGGAATGTAAGAGGGCTGGGGGATAAGGGTGAAAATGTAGCTGTGTTTAGGCTTGTTGGTAGATATCTCCCAGCGATAGTTTGTTTATTGGAGACCCATATGTTAAGGGAGAGGTTGAGTCTTTTTAAAAGGAAATGGAAAGCTTATCAATTCCATTCTACTTACAGTGGGTACAGCAGAGAGGTGAGTGTTCTTATACTTAGGGACGTACCTTGCTCCATAATTTCGTTTGAGGTGGATGAATAGGGTAGATATGTTTTTTTGTACACACTTTTTGAGAATAGAAGATGTGTGGTAGCAGAGGTTTATATTCTTCTATCTTACTCTACCTCACAGGGTTTTTTTCCCTTCCTCTGGATCATCTTGTAGGAAAACAGGCCGAACTGGATGGACAGATGTTTTTTTTTCCGGCCTTATAAACTATGTTACTATGTTACATGGGGTATTCGTACGATTATATGAATTTTTACAGGATAAATCTAATTGCCCATTGTTTTTGTTAGGAGACTTTAATTGCATCATGGATGAGGGACTAGATAGATTAACAAAGAGTCACAGATTGTTAAAATCGGGGAGTACGCAATTAAAGAGGGTGATGCAAGAATTTGGCTGGTGGGATATATGGAGCACTTACAATCTATCTGTGAATCAATTTTCGTGTTACAGTAAAACCTATGACTCTCTCTCCAGGATTGATTTGGCGATCGGTTACCAGGCAACTCATCAATGGAAAGTGGTAGCTTTGTATGAGCCGTGGGGCATCTCAGACCATTGCTCTGTGTTATTGAAGGTATGCTCAGGTGATGAAGGGGAGCAAATTGCCCCGAGGCCCTATTCGGTTAGTCCGGTTTGGCTTAACCTAATGGGACATGAGGAGCAAATTGGAAAAGAACTAAGTATCTTTTTTGAAATGAATAAAGATTTAGCTGGGGTTAATATGGTGTGGGATACAGCCAAGGCATATGTGAGAGGTGTGTTAAATAAAAAGATTATTCAGGTAAAAAGAGGTTTTAAAAGGAAGGAATATGATTTAATGTCAACTGTGGCAAAGACAGCAGAATATGATTAAATTAGGTACTGTGGAATCAAGGGAAGCCTGGTCTCTGGCAGCTAATAACTATAATAATTTGAGGGGTTTGGGGTGCGGGGGAGAGAGGACAAGATCTCATTGTATGCAGATGATCTTTTTTTTCTTGGGTGACACTAGCAGGATTTTGGAGTATGTTATGTCAGTAGTAGGGGAATTTGGTAAGCACTGTAAGGCATTGTAATTAATTGGAGCAAATCAACTCTACTTCCGCTGAGCCATAAGGTAAGGGTAAGAGATGATGATCTAAGAGTATTTGGCCCCCAGGATAGTTTTAAATACTTGGGGATAGAAATAGCAAAAGATTCCTCCAGATTTGTGGAGTTTAATCTGGTTTCACAGTTTCGTAGGATTAAAGAGAGAATTAAGATATGTAATAAGCTTCCTATAAGTAAAGCGGATAGGATAGCTTTGATTAAAAATGGTCTTGCTACCTCAATTATTATATCCTATTCAGATCTGCCCTATAGCTTTAGGTAAAAATGTTTTCAAAGCAATAGAGAAGTTGTTTAATGAGTTAATATGGGCAGGGAGTAGAGTAAGAAAAAAGCTGGTATGGTTTTTCTAGGGCTTATGAATATGGTGGTTTAGAAGTATCAGATATGAAGTTATTATTTGTATAGCAGTGATAATGAATTAGGAGGAATAGTAAGGGGGCATTGCCTAATATATTTGCATTGCTTGAATCAGAACAGTTAGTTAATAAGGGTGTATATAAGTTCTTAATGGTGAAGATGTTGGTGGAAATTTGGAGTGCACTTAAGAAATATTTGGGGTTGGAGGGTATTACACGAATGACTCCTTTATGGTATAATAGGTCACTGGGGGAAGTTACTTCTTTTGGAGAAGCCAGGTTTTGGACAAGCAAAGGATTGTGGTTCTTAGCACAATATATAAAGGAGGGGAAATTAAAAACTATGAAAGAGTTATTAGGGAATTTTGGTGAAGATAGGGAAAGTTTTTTCAGGTATATCAATTACTTGCAATTTTTAAAAAACTTTAAAAATAAGAAAGATTTGACAATATGTTCACATGAAGTGTTGAATTTTATTATTGGGTGGAAGGATAGTCACAAGTTAGTGTCATCTTTATATAGAAAACTAAGGGATATATCTAGTCAAGGTATGAAATGTAACAGTAAATCCCTATGGGAAAAAGATATAGGACCTCTTACGGACAATGGCAGAGTCTTTGGTTGGCGAGCAATTATTTGAGAATCCCTTCTCAGATGGTCACTCAATTTATGATCTTGCATCGGCTCTATGTGACCCTTAGGTGGCTTCATAAATTTTCAACTAACACTCCAAGTACATGTCCGAGATGTGAAAATGGCAATGCGGATACTATTCATATGTGGTAGCGTTGTCAGAAGATTCAACCATTTTGGCAGGATCTTATCCAAATAATTGGTGATATTCTTGGTTTTAAACCAATTTTGTCATGAAATTCCATACAATTTGTCTAAAGATATGGAGTTTATGGTGTATATTTTTTTTCCTTGCGCGTTTAGTAATTGCAAGGAAGTGGATGTCTTCTGCTGTGCCCACCGTGAGGGAATGGATAAATGTGATGAGCTTAAATAGGTCTATTGAGAAGTCAGGTTATATCAGGCAAAATAAATGTTTATAATAGGTTGTGGTGTAAATGGGAGATCATTATTAACAGACTTATTTGATTAAAAATTCCCCTTTTTTTTGTCCTGCTTTCCCGTGGGATGGGACTTGGTTGGGTGGTTGGGATGGGGTTAAAAATATAAAATATACAATATTTTTATGTGATTGTCATTATGTTGACTTATTTTTTTGAATAAAAATTATCAAAAAAAATAAATAAAAAGGGTGCTGCAGGGACTGACTGGCCATGGACCCTACAGAAAAACTTTGCGGTGGGCTGAGGCCCAGGGGGCCACCTGTGCCCTGTTCATGGCTGCCAGCTGGATATCTAACAGTCTGATGCTCTCAGTAGTAATTAATGCTAGTAGCATCAGATACGTATCTGCCTGGCTGGTGGCCACAGGTGCCATCCTCAATTCAACTTTATCTCCATCCTTGGATCAGTGATACAGTTGTATACTGCAGCGGGAGTGGCAGTATTTTGCGCTGCACTGTGGTATTTGGTTGTGCTGGGGTCTCTTTTTGTGCTCCACTACAATATTACTGGCTCTGACTACTTCTGTTGACCCTGCCTATTTGTGTTGCTCTTACTCGTGTTGTCTTATCAATTTGGACCTGCCTAAAACATAGGACCTGCACCCAATCAGCACAGGGGCTTGGCAGTCACTGACAGACGAGCCCCTGCTTTAAATGCTGACATCGGTGATTGCGGCATAGAAGGTGATTATGGACGGTATGGGTCCCTACGCTGCAGTGACCCGATGGCTGTGACGGCAGCTTGATGCCTTCCACAGGCATCAGGGCTAGCCTTCTATAGAAGCCTGTGAGACCCAGCTCCCTGGCATGAAGTACAGTGCAGTATGTCATGAGAAAACAGTCTGAGAATGGCTTGGATAAGTAAAAGCATTCCAGAGTTATTACCTCACAAAGTGACACGTCAGATTTGTAATACATGGCCTGTGTGGGAATGTGAAAACAGGCCTGAGGTAGAATGGGTTAAGCTCCCAGTCTGCCCCTGGGGTGCTGTGTAAAATGTATATAAACAGATTTCAATTAAGCAAATGTCATAAACCCATATTTTATTCATAAAACAACAGTGTACGTTTCTGATACGCCCCCTCCTACCTAGCAGCAGGCTCACAGCACAGGGAACACTTTGCAGAGAGAAGTCACATGACGATCCTCGTCTTGGCCCCTCCCCCTGCACTGTGCGGCTGCTTTATCAGTTGACCCCCTTACCTCCTCCCCGCCCTCGCCCCACTCCACCCTTGCTGAGATTACAGTTGGCTGAAGGGGAGTAGGCTGCTTCAACCTGGTATATCTCAGACTGACAGTCTAAACTTTAAAAGATTATTAGGTATTACCTGCAGATCTCATTCCTGACCTGTTCTTAAAGGCTTTATGTGTTACTGTATGACAGTTAGCACTGCGACTCTGATCTTGTTTTAAGATTGCAGCTTTAGCTCAATTGTAGCGTAAAGGGGTTGTCCCACGAGAAATATCCTACAGTTTTAAAACCAGCTTCTCGATCTGAATACTTTTGTAATTGAATGTAATTAGAAATTTATCGAAGCCACTGAGTTATTCAATATAATGTATCTGTATAGCGCCACCTGCTGTTTGTTCTTTTCTTTATTTCTTTGACCTGCTCACTGAGAAGGCCGCACATGCTCAGTTTCATCCTACAACTGCCTCCTGAGCTGTGATAGGGAGAACATGGACACTCCCCCCATAGCTGCAGCAGAAACGACAGTCCCTTTGAGCTGCCAGCTTGATATAAATCTAGCAGAGCAACGAATGGATCCATCTAAGGTACAAGGCTGGTTCTAGCTTAGTTAGTAAGAGGGTGTCATGTACTATATGAGTTCTGATTTTAATTTTTTTCATTATTCATAGGACAACCCCTTTAAAAGAGAGCCCTCAGAAGTGTCCCCTTCTATAGCTACACAGCCCTAACAGCAGGGCTGTGGAGTCGGTAAGCCAAAGCCCCGACTCCGACTCCTCAATTTACCCGACTCCGACTCCCTCATACATGGCGCATGTTTAAGTGATAACTTTAAACAAACCTTGCATAAATCAATAGTATAGATACAGTATACACACATGTATATATACATACACAGACCTGTATATGTACAGTATATTTCTGTGTATAAAATATATATATATCAATCAATCTATATGCATGTATGTATGCATTATATATATATATATATATATATATATATATATATATATATACACATATACACACACACATACACGTGTATGTGTGTGTGTGTATATATATGTATATATTGTATTTTTTGCCCCATTAGATGCATTTTTCCCCCAAAAGTGGGGGGAAAATGTCCCTGCGTCTTATGAGCTGAATACTAATGAGCGCTTCAATTATGGAAGCGCTTATTAGTACCGGAGGACCAGGAAGCGGTGAAGGCTCTGTACTCACCGCTTTCTGGTCCTCAGCTGTCGGCTGTGCAGTGGCTGCGCATAGCGTGAGGGTGCTCTGTGACCTTACGCAGTGCGCGCCAGTTCACAGCACAGCCGGAGGAAGGATAAAGATAGAGCGCAGGCGGTGAGGAGTGGCAGGCGGTGAGGAGTGGCGGCGCAGGAGAGGTAAGTGGTTTATTTATTTTATTTGGCATGAGGCTGGGGCTGATCTGAGGCAATGGGGGCGATGAGAGGCATAATGGCTCATTATGGGGGCTGATGAGAGGCATAAGGGCTGATATGGGGGCTGATGGGAGGCATGGGGCTCTTATCTGAGGTCTGATTGGTGGTCATTTACATTAGGATCTGAGCTGAGGTCTGATTGGGGATCTGATCTGAGGTCTTATTGGGGTCTTATTAACATTGAGGGTCTGATTGGTGGTCTGACCTGAGGTATAATGAAAAATATTTTTTTCTTATTGTCCTCCTCTAAAACCTAGGTGTGTCTTATGGTCTAGTGCGTCTTATAGGGTGAAACATACAGTACATTGCAGTCCGCAGTGCGCTGGCACAGGCCATGTGCCTGCTGTCTGCGGATGCAAACCCATTCACTTGAGAGGAGTCCACAATCCGCATCCAACAGTGCATGCACTACTTTTTTGCGGAGCGGAAGCATGGACAGAAACCCCACGGAAGCACGCTGGAAATTTTCACTTTCACTTTGCAGCTGCTCCAACCACACAGCCTCTCATTAATGGGAGCATGTTATGCTGAACACATTAGAAAAATGATATATACACAGTATATATGTCATGATACAAATACCTCTTGGCTTTAGTTATTTTCTGGGGCACTTTATTTTTTTTTTATACTTATGGTGGCCAACCCCTTTAAGTATATAATTCCACATGTGTTAATTCATAGTTTTGATGCCTTCAGTGTGAATCTACAATTTTCATAGTCATAGAAAATACAGAAAACTCTTTGAATGAGAAGGTGTGTCCAAACTTTTGGTCTGTACTGTACATAAAGGACAGCACACAGCCATCTCAACTAAAAGCCTAGATCCTTAGATCAGGAATAGAATAGACATTTATAGAACATTTCATCATGTTCCCAAATTCTTATGAAAATATATTCAGCACATACTGCACTGAACTAAATGTACCAATTTATTATACATACATTATGACATTGTGTTTTTGGACTTTGCAAAGGCATTTGATACTGTTCATCATGGATGACTAATGGGTAAATTGAGGTCTATTGGTTTTGAAAATATAATTTGTAATTGGATTGAAAATTGGCTTCATGATCGTATCCAAAGAGTTGTGGTCAATGATTCCTGAATGGTCCCTGGTTATAAGAGGTGTTCCCCAAGGTTCTGTGCTGGATCCGCTATTATTTAACTTATTCATTAATGACAGAGGATGGGATTAATAGTGCCATTTCTGTTTTTGCAGATGACACCAAACTTTGTAATACAGTCCAGTCTATGATAGATGTTAAAAGTTAGAAGATGTCTTGAACAAATTTACTGTTTGGGCCTCCACTTGGCAAATGAGGTTCAATATAGATAAATGTAAAGTTATGCACTGGGGGCGAATAATCTGCATGCAGCATATGTCTGAGGCCTCATGCACACGACCGTATGAAAAAACGGATCCGAAAAAACGGATCCGCAGAAAATACAGATGACATCCGTGTGCATTCCGTATTTTGCGGAACAGCTGGCCCCTAATAGAACAGTCCTATCCTTGTCCATAATGCGGACAATAATAGGACATGTTCTATTTTTTTGCAGAACGGAAATACGGACATACGGAAACGGAATGCACACGGAGTACCTTCCGTTTTTTTTTGCTGACCCATTGAAATGAATGGTTCCGCATACGGTCCACAAAAAAAACGGAACGGACACGGAAAGAAAATACGTTCGTGTGCATGAGCCCTTAGGGGGAGTAAAACTGGCAGAGTCACTTGTTGAGAAGGATCTGGGTGTATTAGTAGATCATAAACTAAATAACAGCATGCAATGCGAGTCAGCTGCCTCTAAGGCCAACAGAATTTTGTCTTGTATTAAAAGAGATATGGACTCGTGGGACAGGGATGTAATATTGCCACTATACAAAGCGTTGGTGCGGCCTCAACTGGAATATGCAGTTCAGTTCTGGGCACCAGTCCATAAAAAGGATGCCCTGGTGTTAGAAAAAGTACAGAGGAGAGCCACTAAACTCACAAAGGGCCTGGAAGATCTTAGTTATGAGCAAAGATTAAATGAATTGAATTTGTTTAGCCTTGAAAAAAGACGTCTAAGGGGGGACATGATTAACCTGTACAAATATATAAACGGACCATACAAAAAATATCAAGGGAAGCTATTCTGTGTTAAACCCCCTCAAAAAACAAGAGGCCACTCCCTACCACTGGAGAAAAAAAAATTCGGTCATAAGAGGCGACAAGCATTCTTTACAGTAAGGTCTGTGAATCTCTGGAATAGCCTGCCACAGGAGCTGGTCACAGCAAATACAGTAGATGGCTTCAAAAAGTGTTTAGATGCGATCTTTACAAATCACTAGTCAGACCACACATGGAGTACTGTGTAAAGTTCTGGGCTCCTGTGAACAAGGCAGACATAGCAGAGCTGGAGAGGGTTCAGAGGAGGGCAACTAAAGTCATAGCTGGAATGGGTGGACTACAGTACCCAGAAAGATTATCAAAATTAGGGTTATTCACTTTAGAAAAAAGACGACTTAGGGGAGATCTAATAACTATGTATAAATATATCAGGGGTCAGTACAGAGATCTCTCCCATGATCTCTTTATCCCAAGGACAGTGACCATGACGAGGGGACATCCTCTGCGTCTGGAGGAAAGAAGGTTTGTACACAAAAATAGAAGAGGATTCTTTACGGTAAGAGCAGTGAGACTATGGAACTCTCTGCCTGAGGAGGTGGTGATGGTAAGTTCACTAAAAGAGTTCAAGAGAGGCCTGGATGTATTTCTGGAGGGTAATAATATTACAGGTTATAGTTACTAGTTATGGGTTGTTGTTGATCCAGGGAGTAATTCTGATTGCCTGATTGGAGTAGGGAAGGAATTTTTTCCCCTAAAGTGAGGAAAATTGGCTTCTACCGCACAGGGGTTTTTTGCCTTCCTCTGGATCAACTTGTAGGAAAATAGGTCGAACTAGATGGACAGATGTCTTTTTTTCGGCCTTATAAACTATGTTACTATGAGACCTTTTAATTCAAAATAACATTAAGGCTTATGACAATATATAGAAATCTTGTTCTACTCACCCTTTCCCTTGGACCAACCCCTTTTTAAAAGAAAGATGGACATTGATTACAGGTTGGGCTTGATGGACTTGTGTCTTTTTCCAACCTTAAAGGGAACCTGTCATCTCCGAAACACCCCCTGAACTAGAGTAAGTGGTGTATAGTGTAAGTGATGCTGAATCCGAATATGTAAGTTTTATCTTAATACTCACTTCCATTCTGACGCTGTGCTCTCACAAACTTGCAGTAAAATGCACTCACTGGACTCTTCTTTGAGTCCTCTCCATTATGTGAGTGAGCACTGGAGTCCAGTGAGTGCATTTTACTGCAGGTTTGTGGGAGCACAGCGTCGGAATGGAAGTGAGTATGAAGATAAAAATTACATATTCGGATTCAGCATCACTTACACTATACAACGCTTACTCTAGTTCAGGGGGTGTTTTGGAGATGACAGGTTCCCTTTAACAACTACGGTATGTAACTATATGTAACCCGTTTAAGCATTATGTAGGGAAACTTGGCAGAGACAGAATTTTTTTTTTTGTCACTTTCTGCTCATGGTTGGTTAATTCAATATTCGTAGCAAATTAATCCTGGAGTTCTCATGTTTATAACTATTCCAAATATGTGTACATTGGTTAAGGTGTGGAATTTCTACCAAGACTAAGAACAAAGACTTATTTTTCTTTTTTTTTCTAAACAGAATTCGAATTCTAAAGGCTACATGAGCAAAACAGAACTGCAGAGAGAAGCTCAGCCTCTATGCGACAAGTCATTCACACTGGTAAAACTTCAAGAGAAATGCTCTTATCTTTTCTTCCATATAAAAATAATCAACAGCGAAAAAACAAGTTTATACTGTAGAGATAAGCAAAGACCACATCGTAGGAAGGAGATATCATGTGTCACATATCTATTTCAAAACTATAGAAAAATATTCTATTGTAAAAATAGAATATCTGCTAACCGACAGCTGTAATCACAATAACGCATCGTAAAATCTCTGTTTTAAGATCCAAGAGGGGTTAATTAAATACAACGATGCCTGAATTGATATATCTGGCTCTGCCTGTTCAGGCCACTGCGTGATAAAAAACAGAGGTGGTTAGAACGAGAGCGCGATTTTGGAGGGTCTGGACTCGTACCAGGTTGCTGGATTATTCTAGAGTTTGTATACAATATTGCCCATTACTTTGCCCTCTAACAAGATGGTGACTGTTGTTGGTCTGCATATGGCGAGTCATTTGAGGTGGAGCATGCGCATTGACAGGAGGAGAACGCCGAAGCCTTGGTGCCGCTCCATGCGATCTACAGCTATGGTGATTATTTGTCAGTTGTTAGTGACCATGATTCCCTCCCTGGATGCAAAACTTAATGAATTCCTGATATTACTTGGATAGTCAAGCAGTTTTTAATCTTTATAATATATATATATATATATATATATATATATATATATATATATATATATATAGCACTTTATTTCATATGTGAATACTGCTGCACTTGTATGAAATATATAAAGTAATAATCATGTTGACGACTTTTTGGCTCAACACTAGAGCCTTTCTCAAGCTTGAGAAAGGCTCTAGTGTTGAGCCGAAACGTTGCGTTTATATATATATATATAACACAATAGCAAAAATAATAGCATTTTCTTCATTTTTCATTAATTTTTAGAAGAATGCTGTATTTTTGCTACTATATATATATATATATATATATATATATATATATATATATATATATATACACACACACACATTGGAATCAGTGGTTCTGTTTTTTAGTTACATATTCCGCAGCTCTTTACAGACATTATCATCTCAGTATGTCTTAAGCACGGGGAGAACATACAAAGTGCATGCACAGGTCATGTTGTCCTTGGTTGGATTCCTACCTAGGACCACAGCGCTGCAAGGCACCAGTGCTAACCACTGAGCCTCAGTTCTCAGGACAGCGATGCAGTTGAATGTCGAGAGGCACTAGCAACCAGCATGATGGCATTTCATAGGCAGGATCACATCATTACCATGCATTGTAGCATCCCGCCACCCAGGCAGCTCTGCAAGCTCTGGTGGCAACTAGTCCTGCTCACATTGTAGGACAGGTTGCTGAGGACCATTTTAAATAATTCTAGTAGAACCCCTTTAAGGGGTTAAGCACAATTTTTCCTTATCCGGTCTTCAGCTGGAGTTTCTATATTCTACATTGCTTTCTTGTAATTATTAGTTTTTAGACGGGTATGTCATCATCTGTTCCTTCAAATTAAGAGACATGTAAGTGGTGCTTGCTTCTTCTCTCTTTTCCTACAGACTGATCCCAGCAATAAATACACAGCCTGGTCTTCTGTTAGCACATTAATTCAGAAGGAATTGGTCATCAAAACACACAGCCCAGCCAGGTAACACAGCGAGCCTTTTAGAATATTCTTATTTAATGTCAGAACAATGTAAGGGCCCAGGAACACAACCGTGTCCGCTTTGCACAAAACACGGATCTCGGTTGTGTTCTTGGCGCCTTTTTTCTTTTTACACTCCTGTAGAAATGCCTCTGTTTTGTAGAGAAATGCCTAGTCTTCTCTACAAAGTGGACATGAATAGGAGATTTCTATCTTTTTTGCTGGGCCGCAGAAGGGACATACGGATGAGGAAAGCACACAGTGTGCTGTCCACATCTTTTGCAGCCCTATTGAAATGAATGAGTCCTCATCCAATCTACAATAAGGCCCCATTCACACGACCGTATGTACATTTCCGCATCTTATCCGCATTTTTGCGGATAAGATGCGGAGCCATACGGACTCATTCATAGGAGAAAAAAATGCGGAATGCACACCGTGTGCATTCCGCATCCGTATATTACGGAAGTTCTCCCGCCAAAAAAATGAAACGTCCTATACTTGGCCGCAAAATCACGTCCGTAGCCCCATTAAAGTCAATGGGTCCGCAAAAATGCGGAACACTACAGAAGACTTTCCGTATGTCTTCCGTTCCATATTTATATGGATCACGGAATACATACGGTTGTGTGAATGGGGCCTAAATCCCCTAAGGGGGGGTTCACGCACTTTTTTCTTTATGCTGTTTTTGTGGTCGATTTTTGGTGCTTTATGCAGTTTTTATTTTCATGGCGCTATTTGCTACGTTTTTTTAGCCAAAATAAAACCAACTCCAGATGTTGTATAGAGATCTATGGGAAATATTAAACACAGGACAAACGAGCACTGTTTAGTAATAGCATTTTTCACCCTTTAAATGTTTTTTGTGTCAGTGTTTTGTTTTTGTTTTTTAACTTATTTTGCTAAAAAAAAATACATGTGCAATATGTGTTGGCACATTTTTTGCATGCATTTTTTTTAAGAATGTGTTTGTACCTTAAAGCTCAGGTGTGGACATAAACTTGTGTCAATTTGTGTGGTATGCTTTTACTTATCCAAGGGATTCTGAGATAGTTTTTTCATGACACACCGTATTTCATGTTAGTGGTAAACTTGAGACGATATGTTTTACCTTCATTTATTAAAAAATACAAAATTAACAGAAAATTTTGAAAAATTCACAATTTTCTAAATTTAAATTTCTCTGCTTTTAAGACAGAGATATATCACAAGATAGTTAGTTGATTATCACCATGTGTCTACTTTACGTTGGCATAATTTTGAAAATGTCATTTTATTTCATTTAAGTTTTTTCATTTTATTTTTTTAGGATGTTAGAATGCTTACATTTTTTAAGAAAATTTCCAAATCTGACTTTTTTAAAGACCCATTCAGGAATACAGTGAGTTTGAAGGGCTTACATTATATAAACCACCCATAAATTACCCCATTTTAAAAACAAAACCTCTCAAATTATTCAAAATTGATTTTAGAAACTTTTTTATTCACCTTTTAGGTGTTCCAGAATTAATTTTTGAGAATTTCCAATCGGCTTTTCCTGTAAGACAGCAAGGGTTAACATTAAAACAAATCTCAAAATGTATTGCCCTGATTCTGCATGTGTGGTTGTAAACTGTTGTATGGGCCCATGGCAGGACTTAGAAGGGAAGGAGCACCATATAGTTTTTGGAAGGCAGATTTTGCTGGTTTTCAGACACCTTGTCACATGTAAAGGCTATGTGTGGCTGTGGCTTTTTATTATTGCATCGTGCTTATTTTGAATATGATTTTTAGCTAAAAATGAGTAAAATGCAATCATGAACAAAAATTGTCTCCAAAGATGTATATAGCCTTTAAAGAGACCCCTACAGTGGAAATCCTCAAAAAGTAACCCCATTTTAGAAACTGCACCCTTCAATAAATTTTTCGAGGGGTACAGTGAACACTTTGACCCATTGGACGTTTCATGGAATTTAGAAACACTTGGCCATGAAAATGTAAAATTACATTTTTCCAATAAAATGTTGCTTTAGCCCAAAATGTTTCAGTTTCACAAAGGGGTAACAGGAGAAAATGCAACCCACGGTTTCTTACCCATGTTCTTCTGAATAGGGCAACACCCTATATGTGGTCATAAACTGCTCTATGGGCACATTGCAGGGCTCAGAGTTGAAGGACTGCCATTTAGCTTTTGGAGAGAAGATTTCACTAGTATGGTTTTCAGGCTCCATGTCCAATTTAACCCCTTCCCGACCGCCGCCGTACATGTACGGCGCGCGGGCGGTGCGGGGACATGACGCCCGCTCGCGGGTGCGGCGGGCGTCATGGCCGGCAAGTCTCTGCTGTTTCTAACAGCAGAGACTTGCCGCATCTTACCTCCGTCTGCGGAGACTTCCAGGGCCTTCTGATGCCGTGATCACACGTGATCACGGCATCAGGATGCGTCTGAACCCGGAAGCCCACGCTTCCGGGTGGTGTACAGACGCCCCGATTGGCCAATCGGGGTGTCTGTACACCATATGAAAACTGTAATCCTCGCTGGTGAGGATTACAGTTTTCAAACTGCAATTCTTATTCTGGCCACTAGATGGCAGGCCAGGATAAGAAATGAGCAATTCATGGTTTTAACTGCATCTAGTAAATCCATGATTGCTCATAAAGAAAAAAAACAAAACACAATAGATCAGATGATATTTGAGCTTTAAAATAATCACAGAAAAATTAAAAAAAAATGTTAAAAAATATATAAAATATAAAAAAGATATAAAAGTTCAAATCACCCCCCTTTCCGTATAAGTAAAAAATAAATACCTAAATAACAATAAATATAGACATCATGGGTATCACCGTGACCGAAAACGCCCGTACTTTTAAAATATAAAAAAAAAAATTTCAATACGGCGAATTGTGTGGCGGAAAAAAGCGTCCAAATGGCGATTCGCAGTTTTTTGTCCCTTTTGTTTTCTAAAAAAAAATTAAATAAAAAGTGATCAAAAAGTCATACACACCCCAGAATGGTATCAATAAAAACTTCAGACCGCCCCGCAAAAAATGAGCCCCCATACAGCTCTGTACACATAAATACCAAAAAGTTATAGGGGTCAATATATGACAAGGAAAAAAAAAAAAAAAAGGGCAACTTTCTAATTATTTTATCACCATCTAAACGCAGGAAAAACTATACATATTAGGTATTGCCGGATTCGTACTGACCAGTAGAATGAAAGTAACGGATCAGTTTTAATGCACATCGAACGCTGTAAATAAGAAACCCGTAGAACTGTAGAGGAATAGCGTTTTCTTTGCAATTTCACCTGGTTTGGAATTTTTTTCCCGCTTCCCACTACACCGTATGCAATATTAAATGGTGGCGTTGGAAAGTACAACTTGTCCCGCAAACAACAAGCCCTCATACAGCTATGTGAACAGAAAAATAAAAGAGTTATGGCTGTTTGAAGGCAGGGAGCGCAAAACGAAAATGCAGAACCGAAAAAAGCTCCGGTCGTGAAAGGGTTAAAGAGACCCTGTTGTTACCCGTACAGTGAAAACTCCTCAAAAAGTGACCCCATTTTAGAAACTACATCCCTCAAGTGTTTTTTGAGGAGCATAGTGAGCAGGTGTTTCATGCAATTTAGACACTAGGCCAATAAATAAAATACTGCTTTAGCTCAATATTTAGCATTTTCACATGGGGTAACAGGAGAAAAAGCACCCCACAGTTTCTTACCTATTTTCTTACTATGGCAACACCTCTTATGTGAAAGTAAACTGCTCTATGGCTACACTACAGGGCTGAGAATGGAAGGCGGCACCATTTGGCTTTTGGAGGACAGATTTCACTGGAGTAGTTTTTAGGCACCATGTTCTAACCCCACAGGTGTTTTCCAGAAACGAACGTGCAATGCGTGGCGAAAATGAATTTTTCCACAGATTTGCTATTTCCGTGTCCAACTTGTGCTACTGTGGAAAGTGAGCTCTCTAATTATACTGTGTTTCCTGATTGTAGAAACACTCTACATGTGGCCCTAAGATGTCTGGATATGCGATAGGGCTCTGAAAGTAAAAGCTTGCCATGCACATTTGAGGCCTAAGTTGGCGATTTACTCAGTATTGGCCAACAATTTCAGAATTTCTCATGAGAAATAGAAATAGAGTCCCCCTATTTTACCCTAGGTACACTATTTTGGAAACCACACTCAAGAAATTTATCAAGGGATGAAGTGAGCATTTTGAACCCACAGTTATTTTTCTGAAATGAATGTGTAGTTGATGGTGAAAAGTGAATATGTAAGCTGTGTGGAGTATCTCAGAGTGCAATAAGGTGGTAAAGTTACAGGGTACAGAAAGGGTAAAATTAATAACCCATCGATGTTTGGTACGCTTTGAGGCAATTCTTTATGCAGAGACCAGGTTTTTCAGGGCAGGTTTCACAGTAATTCTTGGTGTCCTTTCGTATCCTCCTTTTGGAACATAGTCTGTATCTCTTTTGGGTCCTTCCTAAACCCGGAACATGTTGGTATACCCAGAGGTACTCTTGCACAGCTTGTACATATTTTGCTGGGCAGGTATTAGCAGATTTCTTCCTTCCCCTTAAAATGTATAAGTGATGTATGGGGTGTACGCTGCAGCGAACTTGGTGCTAAGTAGTCGATGACTGGCCTAATTTTAAATAGATGATGGAATCTGGGGTCTTTTCGAGGCATATAATTGTGTATTATCATTGTAATGCAAACATTTCAGAATTGCTTGGAATCTTTGCTTAAAATCTTAAGTGGGTCATGGCCATACAGTAAATTGGAGTGTAGTACAAAACACCCGCACTCCAATATTATCCAATTTCTGGGTTTTTTACAAGGCCTATATGCAGCACAAGCCCCCATAATGTCCTCATCTGTGCTGCATTTACTGGGGTCCACTCCAGGGGTTGAGCGAATGATGATGTTGGATTTTGAACATATAAATTGCTGGGCATATAAATTAGTTTGGGCCACCATGAAATTTACTAAATCCCCAGAGAAAAAGATTTTGAAAAAATTAATTTCTGTGAAGCCCACAGTATCAAACTGTATTGCTGCTCACCAACTCAGGAATTTGAGGCTGATAATCCTCAGGCAGTGTGGTCCATATGGGATCAGTCTGGAGCTCTGCCTCAGCTGTTGTCCTGGGGCACCTTCTTTAGGGTCTGTTATCGCTTGATGATGATGAAGAGCAAGGTGTTTTTCACTTCTCTCTTGCTGGCCGTATCAGATGCAATGTTGTGTATGCCTCCTTAGCTGAATACACTGTTTGGGATCACTGGGACATTTTTATTTATTTTATATAGGTGTGTATTAAAGGGGTTGTCCTGCCATATATATTGATGACCTGTCGTCAGGATAGGACATCAATATCAGATTGGCAGGGGTTCGACACCCCTGCCGATCTGATTATGATGACCTATCCTGACCTATTCTCCTGACAGAGGTGTAATGCATTTACATGTGAAGGTGCAGTAATAAATTCGATATAAAATATAGGAGAAAAATAAAAAAAATAAAAATAAAAAATTAATACCAAAAAAGGAAAAAGTAGTTTTTCTACAGTAAAAAAAAACCTTTTGCACAAAAAGTGAGCACAGATGGTTATCAGTGACGTAAGCACTGATCAATGCCTGGCTGTCACAGCTCACACACAGAAACATTGGTGCATGGCTGGAAAAAAAGTGTTCACCGATGGCTCGGCAGCTGCCAAAAGTGCACAGGAGAGAGAGGGATAGGGACAGAGAGCAGGTGCATGGCTCTGACATGAGAGCCGCACTCCTGCTCAGCCATTTAAACCCATACATAGCACCATCAGCATGTACAGTGGGGAAAAAAAGTATTTAGTCATATGGGAAGGAATAATGCAAGTCACCAGTACATACTGAATGGTAAAACATTGGGTAACTCTGACATGGAAAAGGATCTAGGAATTTTAGTGAACAGCAAACTAAGCTGCAGAAACCAGTGTCAGACAGCTGCTGCCAAGGCCAATAAGATAATGGGTTGCATCAAAAGAGGCATAGATGCCCGTGATGAGAACATATTCCTGCCACTTTACAAATCACTAGTCAGACCATACATGGAGTACTGTGCACAGTTCTGGGCTCCTGTGAACAAGGCAGACATAACAGAGCTGGAGAGGGTTCAGAGGAGGGCAACTAAAGTAATAACTGGAATGGGTGGACTACAGTACCCAGAAAGATTATCAAAATTAGGGTTATTCACTTTAGAAAAAAGACGACTGAGGGGAGATCTAATAACTATGTATAAATATATCAGGGGTCAGTACAGAGATCTCTCCCATGATCTATTTATCCCCAGGACTGTGACCATGACGAGGGGACATCCTCTGCGTCTGGAGGAAAGAAGGTTTGTACATAAACATAGAAGAGGATTCTTTACGGTAAGAACAATGAGACTATGGAACTCTCTGCCTGAGGAGGTGGTGATGGTAAGTTTACTAAAAGAGTTCAAGAGGGGCCTGGATGTATTTCTGGAGTGTAATAATATTACAGGTTATAGTTACTAGAGATAGGTTATTGATCCAGGGAGTAATTCTGATTGCCTGATTGGAGTCGGGAAGGAATTTTTTCCCCTAAAGTGAGGAACATTGGCTTCTACCTCACAGGGGTTTTTTGCCTTCCTCTGGATCAACTTGTAGGAAAACAGGCCGAACTGGATGGACAGATGTCTTGTTTCGGCCTTATAAACTATGTTACTATGTTACCAATTGTGCAAGTTCTCCCACTTAAAAAGATGAGAGAGGCCTGTAATTGACATCATAGGTAGACCTCAACTATGAGAGACAAAATGAGAAAACAAATCCAGAAAATCACATTGTCTGATTATTAAAGCATTTATTTGCAAATTATGGTGGAAAATAAGTATTTGGTCAATAACAAAAGTTGATCTCAATGCTTTGTTGGCAATGACAGAGGTCAAATGTTTTCTGTAAGTCTTCACAAGGTTGGCACACACTGTTGCTGGTATGTTGGCCCATTCCTCCATGCAGATCTCCTCTAGAGCAGTGATGTTTTGGGGCTGTCGCTGGGCAACACGGACTTTCAACTCCCTCTAAAGGTTTTCTATGGGGTTGAGATCTGGAGACTGGCTAGGCCACTCCTGGACCTTGAAATGCTTCTTACAAAGCCACTCCTTCGTTGTCCTGGCAGTTTGCTTGGGATCATTGTCATGCTGAAAGACCTAGCCACGTTTTATCTTCAATGCCCTTGCTGATGGAAGGAGGTTTGCACTCAAAATCTCATGATACATGGCCCCATTCAATCTTTCATGTACACAGATCAGTCGTCCTGGTCCCTTTGCAGAGAAACAGCCCCAAAGCATGATGTTACCACCCCCATGCTTCACAGTAGGTATGGTGTTCTTTGGATGCAACTCAGCATTCACTCTCCTCCAGCATTTCTACCAAACAGTTCTACTTTGGTTTCATCTGACCATATGACATTCTCCCAGTACTCTTCTGGAACATCCAAATGCTCTCAAGCAAACTTCAGACGGGCCTGGATATGTACTGGCTTAAGCAGGGGGACACGTCTGGCACTGCAGGATCTGAGTCCCTGGCGGTGTAGTGCGTTACTGACGGTAGCCTTTGTTACGTTGGTCCCGGCTTTCTGCAGGTCAGTCACTAGGTCCCCCCATGTGGTTCTGGAATTTTTGCTCACAGTTCTTGTGATCATTTTGACCCCACGGGGTGAGATCTTGCGTGGAGCCCCTGATCGAGGGAGATTATCAGTGGTCTTGTATATCTTCCATTTTATAATTATTGCTCCCACAGTTGTATCTTCACACCAAGCTGCTTGCCTATTGCAGATTCTGTCTTCCCAGCCTGGTGCAGGTCTACAATTTTGTTTCTGGTGTCCTTCGAAAACTCTTTGGTCTTCACCATAGTGGAGTTTGGAGGGTGACTGTTTGAGGTTGTGGACAGGTGCTTTTTATACTGATAACAAGTTCAAACAGTTGCCATTACTACAGGTAATGAGTGGAGGACAGAGGAGCCTCTTAAAGAAGTTACAGGTCTGTGAGAGCCAGAAATCTTGCTTGTTTGTAGGTGACCAAATACTTATTTTCCACCATAATTTGCAAATAAATTCTTTAAAAATCAGACAATGTGAATTTCTGGATTTGTTTTCTCATTTTGTCTCTCATAGTTGAGGTCTACCTATGAAGTCAATTACAGACCGACCTCATCTTTTTAAGTGGGAGAACGTGTACAATTGGTGGCTGACTAAATACTTTTTTTTCCCCACGGTAAGCTGTTAAAGAGGGACCGGGCTGCCTCTGTCTCCCATCGTCACCTCATAAATAAGATTGCTGGGTGCCGCGCTTTTCTGGCATAGCCTGCTAGTGAATTTCAGTACAGCACTGACATTAACATATATTGCTGTACAGGAATAGTGCAATGTGTTTTAGAAGCTATCAAAAGATTGGCTATTATAGTCTATAGACTATTAAATATTTTTTAAAAAGTAAAGAAAGTTAACCTAGAAAAAATGCTTTTCCATAAAAAAAAGAAAATCTCCTCTACATATTTGGTATCACCACATCTGTACCAACCCACGCTACGCAATTATCATGTAATTTATCCTGCACTGTGAACGCCATAAAAAATGGCAGAATTGCTGCTTTTTGTTCATTCACGACAAAGTGATAAAAAATCAAGGCCTCTGTATAATGAAAAATAAAAAAAAGTTATGGGTCTTGGGATGCGGCAATGCAAAAACATTTTTTTTTTTTTAAAGGATTTTTTTTGTGCAAAATTAGTAAAATATAAAAAACTACACATTTGATATTGTTGTAATCATACTGACCCAGACAGTAAAGTTATTTATGAAAAAAATGAATGTTGCAAAATTCATACTGTAAAAACTCAGTGGCACTATTGCTGTTTTTCCCATCCCCCTCTCAGAAATAGTTATTCAGTAAGTTATATGTACCCAAAAATGGCACCATTAAAAACAAAAACTTGTCCTGCAAAAACAAGCCCTCATATGGCTACATAGATGAAAAAATAAAAAAGTTAGACCTTTTGTAAGGCGACCTGGTCATTAACCCCTTGACGACATGTGACGTACTAGTAGGTCACAGTTGGAAGTGACCACCCACAAATTGATGTACTAGTACCTCATGTTGATCAGGTAGGCACTGGAGCTGTGCACACCCGGTCAATGCAACCCTTCTGTATTTGCTGGCATTGCTATAAACACCCATGGCAGCGGATTAACCCCTTATATTCCGCAATCAATACTGACTGCGGCATGTAAGAGGATCACAGAGGGAGGGGGCACGCAAAGGCCTCGGGATTTGCCATATACAGAAGCCTGTGAGACCCAGCCCTCAGGCTGGGTCTCACAGGCACACAGTCAGTGTATTACACACATACATTACACAGCATGTATTATAATACAGGGATCAGACCCTGAAATGTTGAAGTTCCTGTACTAGGACAAAGAAAAAAAAAGTGTTTTCTAAAAATAAAAGTTTACAGTTAAAAAAAACAGTGCCCCTTTCTCTTCATCAAGCGTTTTTAATTAAAATAAAAAGATATTACATAATTTGATTTTGCCGCTTTTGTAACGAGCAGCTGTATACATGACCTAAACCCTCAGGTGAACGCTGGAAAAAACTGTGCCAAAACAGACATTTTTTGGTCACCTCGCCTCAAAAAAGTGTAATATTGAACAATCAAAAAATCCTTTGTACCCAAAACTGGTACCAATAAAAGCATCAATTCAACTCTCCCCACAAAAACGAGCCACTAATCAAGATGATCGGCAGAAAAATAAAAAATAAATGGCTTTCAGAAAATGGACACATAAAAACCTGATTTTTTTTTTTTTTTTAATGTATTTATTTTCTGCACTAACATATTCTGCTTTACAGACATTGCTTCAAGCTGTCCCCAATGGGGCTCACAATCTATGTTCAGCATGTCTTTAAAATGTTTTATTATATAAAACTGAAACAAAAAGATTAAAATAGACATATTTGGTTTTATCGCATCCGCTACAACATGCTCTTTAAAAATAACACATAATCTAACCTGTCAGGTGAATGTTGTAAAAAAAAAAAACTGTGCCAGAACAGCCATTTTTTTGTTACCTTGCCTCACAAAAAGTGTAATATGGAGATGTCAAAAATCATATGTACCCCTTATCCTGTAGTTTCCAAAATGGGGTCACTTTTTGGGAGTTTCTACTGTAGGAGTGCATCAGGGGTCTTCAGATCTCAGATGGGACCTTAAAACTATCCCACGTCAATATTGGAAACACACACCAACACTAATAAAGATGCAAATAAGCTTTATTGTTACATGATTAACATTAAAATCTTAAAAACCAATAGTGGTAGCATACACAGATAGAAGGGCTCTCTGGAACAATTTAAGACAATATCACATATGGATAATAGGAGGTACAACGTTATAAGCAGTATATAATTAAATAAAGTGCAAGTGCCATACTCATCACAAATCACATGAGCCTATACCTAATCCATATGCAGAGTAAAAGACAATACAGACCAGTGCCTCCTTGGTCTGAAAAACTCAGTTTTTCCAGGACATCCGTTCCGTTTTTCCGTAAAAAACGGAAAGGATGTATCCATATGTGATCCGTTTTTTGCGGATCCGCAAAAAACGGAAGAATGAATAGCATCTGTACCTTTTTCTTTTTTTTTTCTCCCCTCCTGGAACGGAATCCGCAAATACGGATGAAATGCGGATGCCTTTCCACATGTCTTCCGCATTTTTTGCGGATCCATAGACTTTCATTGTGTTACGGACCGCAATTCGGGAGAAAAGTAGGACAGGAGGATTTCTTTATGTGGACAGTCGGAACGGACACACGGATGCGGACACCACACGGTGTACTGTGCGCATTTTTTCGGGACCCATTGAAATTAATGGATCCGCATGCTATCCGCATAATTGTCCGCAATTGCCGAAACGGATGCGGACACATTATACGGACGTGTGAATGTGGCCTAAAGCTTATTTGTATCTTTATTAGTGTTGGTGTGTGTTTCCAATATTGGCGTGCGGATTTGACTATTACACACACCGATTTACCCATTTATTGGTGCCTGTATAGTTTTTGGGAGTTTAAAACTATCCCAGTGAAATCTGCCCTTCAAAATCTGTTGCTCCTTCCCTTCTGTGCCCTGCCCTGTTCCCATACAGCAGTTTACCACCACATATGGGGTGTTTCTGTCAACTGCAGAATCAGGGTAATAAAGATTGAGTTTTGTTTTGCTGTTAACAAGTGAATTATGGAATCTCCTTTCCAGTTCAATATTAGATTTAGTTCCCTCTAATAAAACGCCTACTGCTGATCTAGCACGAACCCTCACTGGCTCTCCCTCTGTTTCCTTATTACATATCAACCATATTCAGCACCCATGCTGGCGTTTATTGGAGAAGTACACAGCTATCAGGGACCTATACTGGTTTGAAAACTAATACTTACCCATAAGTCCTCCAGGCACAAGATTTCAAGGAGTTGAGGATTAACTAAATTAGTCCTTTAAAAAGCGGGTTTTGGAAATTTTCTTTACAATTTTAAAAATTGCATCTACACATGTACTCCATCTAACATCCAAAAAAAAATAAATTTACATTTACAAAATTATGCCAACATAAAGTGGACATATGAGAAATGTCCAGTAATAAATATTTCATGAGGTATCACTATCTTAAGTCACTATCACTGTCTTAAAAACAGAGAAATTGAAATTTTGAAAATTGTGAATTTCCTAACTTTTGGTAACTTCTGGGTTGTTTTTTTTTTATAAATAAAGGTGAAATATATCAAATCAAATTTACCACTGTCATGAAGTACAATGTGTCACGAGAAAACGATCTCTGCATTGCTTGGATAAGTAAAAGCATTCCAAAATGATTACCTCATAAAATGACACATCAGATTTGCAAAAAAAAAAAAAAAGCTCTGCCCTTAAGGTGAAAACTAGTCCGGGGTAGAAGGGGTTAAGTCACAAAACAGGCTGGTTACTCTGCTCACTTAGGGATTGAGAAAGCAATAGTTATGAATACTTTCCACCCATTGCTGGTTACAGTCGTATCTAGAATCCAGTGTGTATGGGAGGCGTCTTTTATTTGTATTGACGTCAGACTCTCTACCTATGACCAAACATGACTATTATGCAGTCTTCCTATAAAAAATGTCTGGCAAAAAAATGGAGGTGTTGCCAACTGCAACCTATGATCACTGATTTCATTTTCTAGCCTTCTCTGTGGATCAACAGAGGCCCCATGCACTAGAATAGGAACCCTATTATTGCAATAGTAGGGCTCTGTGCAGAAGCTGTTCTGGGTTTCCACTATGTACTGCTTCTTGCTAACCAAAAAGTCAAGCAAAATTCAGAATTTAGACTTCTGCAAGAACAGGGCTATACAATTATTATATACTCATTATATATAAAGTGAGTAAAACAAATATACAAGATAAAGTAAAGCACATTTTGTGAGCATTGTGTATGGAAGTACTATGTTTGCTGATGGATTGCAGAGTCCTCCCTTCTAAGATCCTGAATATCTTCTGCACAGATATTCTCTTACTGACAAAGGACTTGAACTAGCACAGAGATTGGAAGCTGCTGAAGAACTGCTCGAAGACAGGAATGATGGTGTTGGTGAAGTATGTAGCATGACTTCTGAGGAAGATCAAGATGATCGGGATAACCTTAATACAGAAAATACCCAAAATGTATTGTAAGTGAAACTATACATTGCGCCCTTTAAGTTTTTCTAATATATTCTATGTACACAATACAGTGAGTTTGTAAATACATTGATTTACTTATTTTGTACTAGCCCACTTTTGTACTAGGAAGGAATGCTGGGAGATTTTCAGTTTTGCAGCCACCATGATTGTGTATGAAATTCTGGACTATGGTGTAAGCAAGTAATGCAATGTCTTTATAGTGATACACCACTTCTTCTGTAGATAAATGTTACATTTAGAACTAGTAGTGAATAATCAGAATTCACTGCTATAGAATGCAGCACAATATGCTGTGATATATACACAATAATCAATGGATCAACGCAGTGAATTAAAATATAAGCTTTTTTTACAGCATGAGTTAAAAATATTCCATAAAAAGCACAATAATCACTTGATTACAACAACTACCACAAAACAATTGGCACCAAACAGCCTCTATACGATTTTCAAAACTCCCTAGTTTACTACTTGTATGCACTATGCTTTGGAGGCATTTCCTTTGTGGATTTCTCCCATATTCATCAAAGGAGTAGGCTGGCACAGGCCTGGGTGGTAGCAGACCCATGGTAGAAAATAAAGCCAGTAATGGATCAACGCTTGAATACGTAGAGTTGCAAGAGAGTGGGGTCCACAGGATAAAAGACATGGAATACAATGCTAGTGGCTTTGGTGGCTGCTTAGAAATCCCATCTGGCATTCAATAGTAATAATGATGATATTTATTATATAGCACCATGATATTCCACCATGCTTTACAATCAGAGGGTTCATGAAGAAATCATTACCTAGCAATAAACAAGTCAACAATTAAAACAAAAGGAGTGAAGGGGTAGTGATAGGCCACTCTAAAAAGATATGTTTTTAGGGAGAGCCTAAAACTGTAGGAGATGGAAATTAACCTAATTGCTTGGCATAAGGCATTCCAGAGGACTGGTGCAGCTCAAGAAAAGTTTTGTGAATGGGAATGAGAAGTTCGGATTGGTAGATGTTAGTCTTAGGGTCCATTCACACGTCCGTGTGTGTTTTGTGGACCGCAAATTGCGGATCTGCAAAACACGGACACCGGCCATGTGCGTTCCGCATTTTGCAGACCGCACATGGCCGGCTCTATAATAGAAATGCCTTTTCTTGTCCGTGGATTCGGACAAGAATAGGACATGTTCTTTTTTTTTTTTTTTTTTTGCCGTCTGCATCTTTTGCAGCCCCATTGAAAATGAATGGGTCCGCACCCGTTCCGCAATTTTGCGGAACGGATGCGGACACATTCTGCGGACGTGTGAATGGAGCCTTAAACAGTTTGTCTCATCTCTACCTGATCACCAGGCGGCCAGGAAACGGTGGAGCAGGTTAGTGCTCTGCTGTTTCAGTAGTTCCTATTGCAGTTCATGGGAGGTATGGAAGCAGTGCAGCACAGTAAGCTATGCTATTTCTGAGTTATGGGAACAGTATAGTAGGGCTGCAGTAAACGATTATTTTAGTAATCAAGTAATCTACCGATTAATCCAACGATTAATCGAGTACTCTAATAAGATATAGCTAATTAAAAGAACGTTTACCTTTCTAAGTCTAAGTCAGCAGATCTCCCCCCCGTGCCATCAGTCCTATATGTCATTAGTTACCCCCAATGCCATCAGCTCCCCTGTGCCATCAGGCCCCTGTGCCTCCAGCTTGCCCCCCAGTGCCACCAGTGGCCTCCAGTTTGCCCCCCAGTGCCTCCAGTTTGCCCCCAGTGCCACCAGGTGCCTCCTGCTTGCCTCCCAGTGCCTCCAGCTTGCCCCCAGTGCCAACAGCTTGCTCCCAAGTGCCTTCATGTGCCCCCCCCATTGCCATAAGATGCCACCAGCTTGCTCCCCAGTTCCACCATCTTGCCTCCCAGGGCCACCAGGTGCCTCCAGTTTGCCACCCAGGGCCTCCAGCTTGCTCCCCAGTATGCCCCCAGAGCGCCTCCCAGTGCCTCCAGCTTGCGCCCCCAGTGCCACCAGGTGCTTCCTATTTGCCTCCCAGGGCCTCCAGCTTTCCCCCCAGTATCTCCAGCCTGTCCCCCAGTGCCTCCAGCCTGACCCCCAGTGCCTCCAGCTTGCCCCCCTCAGTGCCTCCAGCTTGCCCCCCTCAGTGCCTCCAGCTTGCCCCCCCCTCAGTGCCACCAGCTTGCCCCCCCTCAGTGCCACCAGCTTGCCCCCCCCTCAGTGCCACCAGCTTGCCCCCCCTCAGTGCCACCAGCTTGCTCCCCCCCTCAGTGCCACCAGCTTGACCCCCCCCCCATCAGTGCCTCCAGGTTCAGTCCTCCCCTACCATCAGTTCTCCCCTACAGCAGTTAAGATGTAATACTTACATGTCCTGTAGAAACGCCTCCGTACACGCCCCGGCTCTTCCATGGTCCCGCGCTGCACATTGTCCCTGACGTACACACTGCGTCATGACGCAGTGTGACGTCGGGTCAAAGTGCAGCGCGGGACCATGGAAGAGCCGGGGCGTGTACGGAGGAGTTTCTACAGGACATGTAAGTATAACCTGTTAACTGCTGGAGCCGGCGGAGACCACAGAGCGGAACACAAACGAATGACACAAACACAAACACAAACGAATCCTCGATGCAGAAAATTTGCATCGAGGATTTTTCTGTGTCGAATTCATCGAGTACATCGATGAATCGTTTCAGCCCTACAGTATAGCTTGCTGTGCTACCCTCTAGATTTATCACCTGAGGCTTTTTTTTAAAAAAAAAGCATCCAGCGACATATATATATATATATATATATATATATATATATATATATATATATATATATACTTTAATTTTTTTAATAGAATAATCACATTGTTTTTCTTCTGAGGCGCTAAATCAGCACAGCCTGTATACTGTCTTCAGTCCCTGTTGCCCACGCCGTTAATCCTGGCATGGGCTGCCATTAATGCAGGCACAGGCTGTGCTGATACAACGCTCCAGATCACCGCGGGAGCCTGGCACTGACTGTAGAAAACTCCAATGCCGGCTGCTTAACTCCATGTATGCCATGGTAGAAACACAGCATCTAAACAGTTAACAGGTAAAGGTTAACTGTTAAAGGTTAACTGAGTTATGAAAAAAAATATGCACACTTGTATGGTATTGCGATGTTTTCTCCACTATCTTTATAAGGCCCCATTCACACGACCGTATTGAATGGGTCCGTATCTATCCGCAAAATTGTGGAATAGATGCGGCCCCATTCACCGCTAGCTCCGTGCCGCGGCTCATTTGAAGCATGTCCTATACTTGTCCGTACGCACGGACAAGTATAGGCATTTTCAGTAATGCGCAGTAATGCGGGCCCGCAAATATACGGTCGTGTGAATGGGGCCTAAGTCAGTAAGTGTCATGAACCACAAAATGGTGCCAATGAAAACACATCTCTTCCAACACAAAACAAGCCTGTATATAGCTACATCTGTGGAAAAATGAATAAGTTTTGACTCTTGGAATGCGACAATATAAAAACTATTGTTTTTGCATGAGATGTTCTAATATTGTGCAAAAGTAGTAAGAAAAAAAACAAATAAAACTATACATGGTATAGTGGTATTGCCATTTTCGTACTGACCCATACAATAAAACTAACATGTTAATTTATGTCGCATAGTGATTGTAGTAGATTTAAAGTGCAAAAATCACTAATAGAATAGGTTTTTTTTCCATTACTGCACACCAAAAAATAAAAAAGTTAATAAAAGTTAATAATTTATGCTAAATGGTGTCACTAAAAGCTACAGTTCGACAGAAAAATAACTTGCTGCCAGAAAAAAGCTAAATAAAAAATAATCAAGAAAAATCGATAATCCTCTTTGAATTGAATTCTAAATTATATTTAGCTTTCTTTTTCTTTTTTTTTTTGCACAATTGCCCAGTCCTACTTCAAATATTGTCCTCCGAATATATTCCTCCCCATGTGTCTATCCTGTGGCACCCCACAACACAAATAAATGTATTTATTGGCATCTTTACAAACTATAATGATATATTGAAAGTGTACTCTACAGTGGTCTAATGGTGTCCATACTTTTTTGACAGCTTTCGGGCAAACATTTGTCAAACAGTTATCTATCCCACATACGCGCTTGGCTGAGAACAAAAGGATTGGGCATTGAAATTCAACGTACCCAACCCTTCTAATTCCTGACAAATAAGTCCTCCGTGCAGATTAGATTGTAGAAATTTCTTTCAGTCCTCCTTGAAGGACATCTGTCAGCAGATTTATACCTGTGAAACCGACTGACCTGTTACATTTGCACTTGGCAGCTGAAGGCATCTGTGTTGGTCCCATGTTCATATGTACCTGTATTGCTGAGAAAAATGATGTTTTAATATATACAAATGAGCCACTAGGAGCAATGGGGATGTTACCATTAGGCCCCTTTTACACGAGTGTGACGGATTAGGTCCGGGTTCGTTCAGGGTGCGTTCAGTAAAACTCGTACCATTTTGCAAGCAAGTTCAGTCAGTTTTGTCTGCGATTGCGTTCAGTTGTTTTCTGCGCGGGTACAATGCGTTTGATGCGTTTTTTACGCGTGTGATAAAAAACTGAAGGTTTACAAACAACATCTCTTAGAAACCATCAGTGAAAAACGCATTGCATCTGCACTTGCTTCAGGATGCAATGCGTTTTTTTACTGAAGCCCCATTCACTTCTATGGGGCCAGGGCTGCGTGAAAAACGCAGAACATAGAACATGCTGCGATTTTCACGCAACGCAGAACTGATGCATGGAAAAAAACGCGCATGTACACAGACCCATTAAAATGAATAGGTCAGGATTCAATGCGGGTGCTATGTGTTCACGTCATGCATTGCATCTGCACGGAAAACTCGCTTGTGTGAAAGGGGCCTTACACCTAGAGGCTCTGCTCTCTCTGCAACTGCTGTACCCTGTGCACTTTGACAGGACCAGACAGTGATGACATTTACACTGCTTGTCCTGTCAGAGGTGGAGAGGGTACAGCAGCTGTAGAGAAAGCAGAGCCTCTAGGTGTAATGGTAATGCCCCTGTTTCTCCTAGAAGCTCTTTTGCATATATTAAAACATCATTTTTCTCAGCAATATGGGCACACATGAACATGGGACCAACACGGATGCCGCCAGCTGCCAAGTGCACAAGCAACATGTCATCCTGTTTCACAGGTACATGACTTATGACGCACCCCACCCAGCTCTGAGGTTAGCTCTGCTTCCATCCTCTTTGATAGATCTGCCTGCCAGGGCTTGACTGATAAGCATGGCAACATTACCAGCACATCCCTGCACAGAATCTGACAGCTAGCTATAAATGTAATAACCTTTTATTGTCCTGAAAACGGCTAAATATGTCCTACTCATTTTACCTCCGTATTACTAACTTTAACCTCCTGGACTTATTGAAAAATCGTTGGCAGGACCTTCAGCCACCATGTGCAATTTATAAAACTGGTGTCTGCTTATGTAGCAGAAGGGCTGTGACTGTTACCTGTGTTCCCTCTATAACTACTCCTGTAAACCACTGCCAAGTGTTTTAATCTATTCAATTTACCAAGACTACTAAGAGCCTCTTTTATGTTTTCAGAGCCATCTCACACAAAACTATTAGCCTGCCCTTCTCCTCAGTCAACCATAGACAATTGAGAGAAGATCCTGCACCCAGCTCATATAACCATATGCCGGATTTCACTCTGCGGCCTGGCAAGTTTAATGTTCTACTTTGTGTTGACTTCATTGAAACCACAGGGTAAGGCTTGTAAAGTGTTTGTGTGGTATACAACCCCTGGCAAAAATTATGCAATCACCAGTCTCTGAGGATGTTCCTTCAGTTGTTTAATTTTGTTGAAAAAAAAAAATCACAGACATGACAAAAAAATAAAGGCATTTCAAATGGCTTTCTGGCTTTAAGAAATACTAAAAGAAATCAAGAAAAATAATTGTGGTAGCCAGTAATTTTTAGAACAAGCACAGGGAATAAATTATGGAATCACTCAATTCTGAGGAAAAAAAATATGGAATCGTGAAAAACAAACAAACAAAATAACACTCCAACACATCACTAGTACTTTGTTGCACCACCTCTGGCTTTTATAACTGCTTGCAGTCTCTGAGGCATTGACTTAATGAGTGACAAACAGTACTCTTCATCAATCTGGCTCCAGCTTTCTCTGATTGCTGTTGCCAGATTGGAGCCTTGTCATGGACCATTTTCTTTAACTTCCACCACAGATTTTCAATTGGATTGAGATCCGGACTGTTTGCAGGCCATGACATTGATCTTATGTGTCTTTCTTCAAGGAATGTTTTCACAGTTTTTGCTCTACGGCAAGATGCATTATCATCTTGAAAAATGATTTCATCATCCCCAAACATCCTTTCGATAGATGGGATAAGAAAAGTGTCCAAAATGTCAATGTAAACCTGTGCATTTATTGAAGATGTAATGACAGCCATCTCCCCATTGCTTTTACCTGACATGCAGCCCCATATCATCAATGACTGTGAAAATTTGCCTGTTTTCTTCAGACAGTCGTCTGCATAAATCTCTTTGGAACGGCACCAAACAAAAGTTCCAGCATCATCACCTTGCCCAATGCGATTTGAGATTCACCACTGAATATGACTTTCATCCAGTCATCCACAGTCCACGATTGCCTTTCCTTAGCCCATTGTAAACTTGTTTTTTTCTGTTTAGGTGTTAGTGATGGCTTTCTGTTAGCTTTTCTGTATGTAAATCCCATTTCCTTTAGGCGGTTTCTTACAGTTCGGTCACAGACGTTGACTCCAGTTTCCTCCCATTTGTTCCTCATTTGTTTTGTTGTATATTTTCTGTTTTCAAGGCATATTGCTTTAAGTTTTCTGTCTTAAAGCTTTGATGTCTTCCTTGGTCTACCGGTATGCTTGCCTTTAACCACCTTCTCATGTTTGTACTTGGTGCAGGTTTTATAAACCAAAAAAGAGAAAATAATAGCAAATAACGGCACTGCTAAGAGCATATGTAAAGAGTCATATTAGCACACGCATTCGCTAAATGCGAACCAAATGCGTATGAATGAGTACAGGTGTACACGGCATGAAAAAGGTGCTCTATCCACTTAGAGTAAAGTCCGTAATGGATCCGAAAAAAGAACGAGTATACACTGTACGATGGATGGCACTCACCAACTTCTTTCTTGTTCAGAGTATATTTTATTCGCAATACTCACAATACAGGGTGAGGGGGCAGACACCACATTACAACATGCGAGGTCCAGGTTTTAGACACAGCTGAATGTGAACAACCAACATCTTGTGCAACACTTCGTAATGATTTACCCTCTTTAAGGAGTTTGATAATCCTCTCCTTTTTTTTCAATTGACATCTCTGGTGTTGGAGCCATGATTCATGTCAGTCCACTTGTTGCAACAGCTCTCCAAGGTGTGATCACTCCTTTTTACCTGGAGATTTAATCTGATACAGGTGTTATTGTTTGTAATGAAAATTTGCAGGGTGATTCCATATTTTTTTCCTCAGAATTGAGTGATTCCATAATTTATTCCCTGTGCTTGTTCTAAAAATGTAACTGTTACTGGCTACCACAATTATTTTTCTTGATTTCTTTTAGTATTTCTTAAAGCCAGAAAGTTGCCATTTGAAATGCCTTTAGTTGTTTGTCATGTCTGTGATTTGTTTGTTTTTTTCAACAAAATTAAACAACTGAAGGAACATCCTCAGAGACTGGTGATTCCATAATTTTTGCCAGGGGTTGTACATTTGCTAACTATGTGCTATCATGATCAGCAGCAGCTTGATTCTTTTTAACATCATTCTGAGCCTTTTCCAAATAATTATCAGATGGACAACCCCTTTAACACTGCTCTTCTTGTTGGAAATAGTATCTTATTTTATATTTTTTCAGTTTAAAGAGTCCTGCACCAAGGAGTAAAAATTTAGGGGGTCATTTATTAAACAGAAATACACCTAAATCAGGTGTATTTCTGACGCAGATTTTGGCACAAAGTTCCTGTGACTTCTCTCTACTCACGCCAGGTCTAAAAAAAAAAAAAAAAAAAAGGGTGTGTGTGGCAGGAAAGGCGTAGAAAATGGTCTAAATGTAACCCTAGAAAATGGTCTAAATGTATGACAGCTAGGGAACTGTCTTACATTTAGAAGCAGGGGTGGATCTGCTGAAGTTATGTAGAGATCCACTGCTAGTTCAGGGATTTATTAAGACCAGCATCTAAAACACTGGTCTTAATAAATGTGCTCCTTAATGACTATTTAAAGACTGAGGTCAGATGTATATTTTTGCTTAATGACAGGGAAATGTCTACAGAACTGAAAAATGCAGTAGAAGTGTATGTGAATACAGGCTGAAAGTGCTGTACTTCTGGAAAATTGTATAGCAAGTTTAGCACTATGGAGAAGATTTATCAAAAGTGTTGTAAAGGAAAACTGGCTCAGTTGCCCATAATAATCAGCAATCAGATTCCACCTTTCATTTTTCAGAGCTCCATTGGAAAATGAAAGGTGGAATCCGATTGGTTCCTATGGGTAACTAAGCCAGTTTTCCTTTGATAAACCCCATTCATGCTGTTGGAATTTTGCTGACCAGATGAATGATTTCACTGTATTGGAGAGTGAGATTTTAGTGTATCAACAGTATGTTTGTTTGGTAAGTGAGGGCTCCAATTCTGGGTCCCATCTATCAGTAGAATCCGGGTCCTCTGCTCTGCTGTTTAGCACACGGGAGAAGAGTACGTTTAGGTGGCTGTGCATGCACATGGCTAGCTCCATTGTTTATGGGAGTTACAGAAACTGCTCAACTTCAATGGAGAGAGCCACACACATGTTGGGTTGTGGAACAGAGGGTTAGAAACTCCTAATTATTTTCAAACCATCAAATATCAGACATTTATGGCATATTTTTCAGATATTCTATAAATATCTCATATGGTAATACCACTTTTATTGTGCACTCTTGGTAAAACTGATGCGATGTGTTATGCCTTGTTTGGGGTCAGTGCATGGGATTACTTCTTTGGGTTCCACCCCCTCATGCCTGTACTTGGTGTGACACAGTGCTCCGGTGCCTCTATTAATTTGCCTAAAAGGAATGTTTTATGTACAGTATTTTGCAATACACCTTTAAAATGGTTTTCTGAGATTGGTGGGTGTCGGACCCCCACCGATCTCAGAAAACCCTTTTAAAGATGTATTCTGCTGTTTAGGAAGACACCGGCACTCCTATGAGCACTGCGGCCTTCTCTCTACTCAGAAAGCACAGCGCTCTACATTGTACAGCGGCTGTGCTTGGTATCGCTCTCAGCCCTATTTACTTCAATAGGGCTGAGCAGCACCTAGGCAATGTGACCAATGAATGTGTTGTCTCTGGCCTACGAAAAGCTGCTAGAAGGCTGTGGCACTACTGTGAGCCGGTCAGCTGTTTGAGAAGGCAGTGGCACTCACAGTAGTGTCACAGCCTTCTAGAAGCTTTTCGTGACAACAGATCAGTATTTAAATCTTGGAAAACCCCTTTACCTATCATTCAGAATTTGGTGACAGATGTTCTTTAACCCCTTTCCACTCTCAGACGTATCATGGCAGCAGGGTTGTTCCCGTTCCATGCCGTAATAGTACATTGTGACCATCGCCTTCAGGTGCTGGCTGTATTATACAGCAGGCATTTGGCTCTCATTGCCGTGATCAGAGAGAAGTCCTATTCCGGCAGTTTAACTGTTTAGATGCTTTAGAAAGGAAAAAAAAAGCCTTATGTACCAAAGTAGACTGCGTCCTCAAGTGGAATCTGTTACCATGATTATCTGCAATAATAAATGAGAAAGATTATTTGTTTATCTACCTTCTGCCCCCCATTTCCCCTGTTGTCAGTTGTCACTCATGTCCGGCTTTTTTATCATCCTAATGTGCTTGTTACAATGCCTAACATCCATCCTCCTCTTATCAGCCATGGACCTACAGACCCTATTAGAGGCATGTATCTTAGAGACATATGGGGGGGAGGTATGGAGCCTTAAACCCTTTCTGTGTTGCTGGGGGCTTCACTGAATAAGCATTTTGTAGACTGTCTGGAGACATCTCACCTTGGAATGTGGTGGGGGAATGTTCCCTCCCTTACCTACCAAATGATTGCGGAGAGTGCTGAGAAGACAAAGTAAAGAAGTTAAATGTAGTAGTTGTTAGTTGCTGTTTTGTACTGGAAGGGTAAGGATCTGAGCTGAGGCCGGATTCTGGGGTCATGTGTGAGGATTGCCTGATCGGGGAGATGTGTTGAGGCCATCTCCTGGAATATTTTGTTGAGATTACAAATAACAGTTGTTTAGGATTACAAATAACAGTTTAGCACCATCTGGATTGTCTTGACTGCTGTATGAAAGAAGCTTAAAACAACATCTCTTGACAGTGTTTAACCCCTTCCCGACATCTGCCGGGTCTTTAATCATGGCGCCCACTCCAGAGCGGAGCAAGCGCCATAGCTGCCAGATGCCTGCTGTTTCATACAACAGACACCTGCAGCTAATGGTAGCGCTTGGCGGTAATGCCAACTGTGGATTTTTAACCCTCAGACTATGAGAGAGAAACCCGGGAGCTGGTGGAGATTGGGGAAAGCATCCTATGCTATAAATGAGCCTGAGCCTGTACTAGGCTTACAGGGTCATTATTTGCGTATCACAGTTCATGCCAGCAGCTGGCAGCACGGAAGTGTGATATAGCGATTTCTGTATAGAATAATGGAGCACATTCCATTATTCTATACAAGTTGCAATCTGATGATTGCAAGTTGTGGTCCACTTGGGAACAAATCATCATTCTCCCTACCAAAACCCCAAAAACAAAACCCCACATGGCTATGGGAATGGAAAAAAAAGTTATGGCTCCTGGAAGGCAGGGAGCGAAGAACAAAAAAAAACGTAAAATCGCTGTGTCAGGAAAGGGTTAAAGCTGCACTGAAATACGTTGTTGGGACGGCTGTGGATGCAAACAGGAGTCCTATCCATTGTGTTAGAGTATCATAGAAGTCTAGACTGCATATTTCAGCACAGTTTTGAGAGCTGACAGCAGGGTAACAGGAAAATAAAATATTGAAAAATCTGATTTGGACTCCTTATGCACAGTACTACTTGTGCATTACTCCAGACAATAGTCTAGAATCATGGTGACAGATTCTCTTTAATGGGTTAACTTGCAGTAATGGTTCACAGCAAAATGGATTTACCATCAACTTTTTCAGGGGCGCAGCACATAGAAAACAGGAATTGGTTTCAGAACTGAAAAGAAACGGAGTCAATTTTGATGTACGCAAACTACACATTGGGGACTTTCTGTGGATAGCACAAGAGAAAGTGCAACCAGTGCCAGGTAAGTGAAGCACTGCTGCTGAAATGAAAATATCTATATTATAAAAATCTAAATATATAAAAATGTCTGTCTGTCCATTTGTCCTCTCAGACACCTGAACCGTTGGACAACAAATTTGGCACATAGGTACATTGGGTGTCTAGGAATGTTTTCGTAAAGGTCTCATTTCTCTAGGATGTACCATTGTAAAGATATTTTCAAAAAATATGTTAGCCAATAAGAGCTCGCAGGTCCTTCATTCATATCTTAACTGACATACACATGACCCGTATTAGCCAATAGAAATTTGCAGGTCCTCAGTTGCCATAACAACTGAGCTGTTTTTCTTCACTGTTAGGGGGTGGGGAACTGTGGAGGTCACTGTTAAGGGGGTGGGGTGCTGGAGGTCACGGTTAGGGGGCAGTGAGTTATGGAGGTCAGTGGCAAGGGGACAGGGCACTGTGGAGGTCACTGGCAAGGGGACAGGTCACTGTCGAGGTCACAGTTAAGGGGGCAGGGTGCTGTGAAAGTCACTGTTAAGGGAGTGGGGTACTATGGAGGTCATTGTTGAGGGGGTGGGATGCTGTGGAGGTCACAATTAAGTGGGTGGGGAGCAGTTGAGGCCACTGTTAAGGGGTGGGGTGCTGTGAAGGTCATTGTTAAGTGGGTGAGTTGCTATGGAGGTCACAAAGGGGTGTGGTGCTTAGGAGGTCACAGTTATATAGTTATATCGGGTTATATATGCCTATTAGCGATTTCCCCATAAAAAAGAGGGCATGGATTGGCCTCTAGGTTACCCTTGGAACAAATCCAATATGTACACAAACAGATCAACACTTCATACTTTGGCGGAACCGGGTTACATTTTCTAGTATATAAATATGTATATGTATAAAGTCCTTTATTCACCCGAGTAGTGACATTTCAGTCCTCCAACTAGGACAAGTAAGTGAATACACACAAATGTCGAGTATAGTATAGTAAGATGATTTGTGCAAAGAGTGATAAAACATACATTATCAAAGACATAATTGTGTTTTCCAAGTTAAAGTGCAAACGTGCATAATATAAATTACCCATTTTAAACAAAGTCAATTATACATGTGATTATGGTCATCTGAGGAATTGAGATTGCCCATAGCAACATAAGATAGCTCACCTACAACAACTCTACAGGCAAAAGCTATAGGGGGTCATTTACTATTCTGAAATACACCTAAAGCTACTTTCACACTAGCGTTTTTGCTGGATCTGGCAGGGCTCAACAAAAACGCTTCCGTTACTGATAATAAAACCATCTGCATCTGTTACGATCCAGTGGTATTATCTTTAACATAGCCAAGACGGATCCGTCATGAACTCTATTGAAAGTCAATGGGGGACGGATCAGTTTTCTATTGTGTCAGATTGTCTCAGAGTTAAACGGATCCGTCCCCATTGACTTGCATTTTGGTCATGACGGATTTGTTTTGCTCCGCATCCCATGACAGAAAGAAAACCACAGCTTGCTGTGCTTTTCCCTCCGGTATGGGAACGCAACCGAATGGAACGGAAAGCTTTTTGGAGCACTCTGTTCTGTTCAGTTACGTTTTGTCCCCAGTGACAATGAATGGGGACAAAATGGAAGCGTTTTTCTCCGGTATTGAGACCCTATGACGGATCTCAATACCGGAAAATAGAAACGCTAGTGTGAAAGTAGCTTTAATTTGGTGAATCTCAGGCGCAGATGGTGGCGCAATGGTTAGTTGCGCCGCTATCTGAAAAATTCTCCCCACTCACGCCAAGTCTAAAACTGTGGGCAGGGAATTGGGACAGGACAGTAGGCTCGTTTTATAACTGCACTGAATCCACCGATGTTATGAAGAAGCCAGCGCCTCTACATAACTTTAGCGGATCCAGCGCAGGGGCTTAAGACCAGTGTCTAAAATGCCGGCCTTAATAAATGTGCCCCATAGTGATGTAAATAGCAAGGTGGCGTGGTAGTGGTCATGGATACATTCATGTATCTTGAAGAAGCACATAAATAATTGTCTGATCCCTTAGTATATATGAAATTGCCTGGTGATCCTAGGTTTGACATTGACCGTAGAATCAAGAGTCTTAAAGACAAGTTTGCTACTGGATTGATGACAAATTACATGATTTTTTGTTAATACAACATCCTAATACGCCTATATTATATTTACTACCCAAGATCCACAAAAACACCAATTTTGTCTAGCAGGGGTGCCATCTTGAGTAATGTGTCGATCTTGGACTGTATACTATGGCAGTATGCAGTAAATGCTATTTTCTACATACAAGACACCACCGACTTTCTGAATAAGTTCATGTACATACAGATACCTGAGGGGTCTATTTTAGTCTCATTCTATATTGTTAGTCTCTACACGTCTATTAACCACCTTGTTTTGCCCCAGTCCAGCTCCAGCAGTGGGAAAAGTAGCTAACTGGAGGGCTGCTTTAGATGCTGCTATCTCTTGAATGGTAGCAGCTAGAAACACGCAACTGTCCTTGTTTGAGAGCTGACATTCCAAATTTTCAGACAATACCAGACTGACATATATCTGTTCAGTACAGGGGAAGATATCACTGACAGAAATCAGCACTCTGTGAATGCAGCTGAATGTGAAAGTAAAAACTGGTTTTACCTGAGATTATTCCCGACTCAATTTCTACCAGTGATTTCTCCTCTGTTGCCTGGACTGTCAGCTTTCACACAAGACCAGTTGCATGTTTCTAGCTGCTACCATTCAGGAGATAGCAGCATGTAAAGCACCCCACCCCCTCCAATTAGCTACTTTTCCCACTGCCCAAGCTGAACCCGGGCAAAACAGTTAGGTGGTTAAAGGGAGTCTTTCACCTGTTTTTCACCTATATAACTAACAGATTTGCCCCACAGAAGATTGCACACACATCCCAGACATACCTGTGTGCACTTTGTGTCTGTATTCCATGTTCAGAAAAAGCACTTTTATTCTGCGGGAAAACAGCTCCCAAGTGCCCAGCTGAAAGTGAAACTAAAAACAGCTTTTTTAGCTAAAAACTTGATTTCTAACAGCTATATCTTCTGATATACTGAAGATGCAAAGAACAAGGCAGCACTCCAAATAGTGATCAAAATGGTGGACCCTTTATTCCGGATAGCAACGTTTCGGCCCTCTCTATGGAGCCTTTCTCAAGCCATACAAATCAGTGCAAGTGCAAAGTTTAAATACTCAAAGTAGGAGGAGCCATTACATCATGTGGCCCCAAATCATGTGATCATGACAACATGTCCATAAAGTGCAAAACACAAGAATATACATCATCAACAGTATATACAGTACAAAAAGTGTCAGCATAAAGTGTAGCATATCATAACGTATCATGTGCTAATTAAAAACTCTTGCCCAGCCCTCATTTTCCATATAAATCCAGTGAAAGGCATAGGCATGTACATAAAAAAGTGTAGTAACAAAAGTCACTTTTTACCTGTGCAAGAAACAGCATCTGTGTGTGGAACAAACACAACGATAAAAGCGCATGTGAAAGTAGATCGCGTCTGTGTCTTCACATAGCCCATGCGCGATCCACAAAATCACATGATCGCAGCCGATCATGTGTTCATGTCACGTGCTCACTATGTCATAGACTAGGGGCGGAAGTCTTTCCCTGAACCAGCAAGAGAAGACTCCGCCCCACCTGTCTGTCACAGTGCTAGGGTGATAAGGCCATAAGGAATAGATCCAGCAATAAAAGCAGATCACAAAAGATTATATATATCTCTCTCATGCAAACATATGTGTGTATAAAACCTAAAATGATCAACCGTGGTATGCTGTTGTGATATAAATCAATTTGACTATACCCCAACCGCTAAACGGAACCGTATCACTAGCCTCCCAGGTATGTAAATCATTGGTTAGACGGATGGAGAAGACTGGCAGCGATATCGACACTTATTGCCAATACCCAGATAACCAGATCAGTATAAGTATCATGAGAGCCACATCGCCGCAAAAGCAGCAAAGAAGCTCCCATGGCACCCCCGGTGCGCTAGGGAGACACAACCTGTGTCACACTGCTCCCTCCAAGGGTGCAACTCCTCAAATCCATCCCACCAAACCAATATTCCACCATCAGTCACATATGTCAATGTGTCTATGTAAATAATCATTACTTGAATCAAGGACTCTGCTGATATAATGTCTTATAAACTACTGGCCATGCACCCCGTACGTATATTAGTGCACACATGAACACATAAAGTTAAATAATTATGAGAAGAATTATTTAAAAAAAAAAAATTTGTTGAAAAAAAAAACTTTTTGAAAAATTTTTTAAAAAATTCCTTTGAAAAAAATTTTTGAAAAAATTTTTTGAAAAAAATTCCTTTGAAAAAAAAAAAACTTTTTGAAAAAAATTTCTAAAAAAACTTCATTGAGAAAAACCTTTCTGAAAAAAACTTTAAGACATAATCGCCCGGATACCCCACACAGATGCTCTTCAACAGTATGTAAAACGGTCAAGATATCTAAAAATAAAAGAAAATATCAGGTAAGTATCAAAACACTGATTCTCAAATCCCACATTTCAAACTAATGAGTCACGAAATTCCACATGAGTCACAGGCCGCCAATAATTCACAAACACACCCCCAAATTGAAATCCACATTGAGACCTCTAGGTTTCAGAGTTCCCAATCTGAAAATCCATTCAAGTTCACGACGTTTGAGTAAGCCCTCTCTATCCCCACCTCTCTTAAGTGGTGGGATGTGGTCAATGATAAAGAATTTGAAATCCTGTTCCCTATGTCCTGCCTCAGAAAAATGTCTAGGGACCGGCAGATCTCTACGCTTCTTTCTGATAGAGTAACGGTGTTGGTTCATGCGGGTCTTAACTTCTAGGGTGGTCTCACCCACATACCACAGATTACATGGACAAACCACCACATAAACCACAAAGGCCGAATTACACGTCAGAAAGAATCTGATCTGGAAGGTCCTCTCACTGGTGGGTGATGTAAAATTTTGAGTCTTGATCAAATGTCTACAGTTAACACATGAGAGACAAGGGAAACACCCCTTCCTACTCGGACCAAATAGTCCATAGGTGGTTTGTGTCTCATCCCTGTCCCTCGAGTGAACCAAGGTATCACACAAATTGGAAGATCTCCTATAGGACATCAAAGGTAAAGAATGAAATTCCCTGATCTGTCCCAAATTCACGGATAGCACCGCCCAGTGTTTCCGTAAAACACCAGCCACCGCTTTACTCTGTTCCGTGTACGTTGAAACAAAGGGAATACGTGGTAAGTCACTCGCTCTCCTGCTGCCAGAGTCAAATAAAGCTGCACGATGTTGTTTAACAAGTCTCCTAGGGTATCCTCTGTCACGGAATTTACATTCCATTTCATCTAGCCTTTTCTCCCTAGAGACAGGATCATCAACTATTCTAGATACTCGCAGCATTTGGCTGCGTGGAAGAGAGTTGATCATCGGCTTAGGGTGAAAACTCTCATATCTAAGAAGGCTATTGCGATCCGTAGTCTTGGTAAATAAATCAGTCCTCAAAACCCCTCCCGCCTTGTACACAAGTGTATCCAGGAACTGCATCGATTCCATGGAATGAACCAATGTAAACCGAATATCCGGATCAATATTATTGATGTACATATGAAAAGCCATCAGTGCATCCAAGTCGCCATCCCAAATCAGGAAAATATCATCAATGTATCGCCACCATCCCAGAACTTGTCTGAAATGGGGCGACACATAGATGAAACCCTCCTCCAAATGCGTCATGTACATATTTGCGTACGTTGGGGCCACATTGGACCCCATCGCGGTCCCGCGTTTCTGTACGTAGAGACCACCCTTAAATGCAAAATAGTTGCCACGTAGCACTAGACTGAGGAGTGACACAATGAAATCACAAGTATTGTGAGGTATGCCGTCGTTCATCAAGAAGCCAGTTACCGCCCCGACACCCCTATCATGATCAATAGAGGTGTAGAGGCTGACCACATCGAACGATGCAAGTATACATGTGGTTATATCACCAGTCTTAGCGATCCTGGACAGGAAATCGGCCGTGTCCCTGATATACGATTTACTTTGTACCGCATATTTTCTTAATACTCTATCCAAGAAAATCGCAATGTTGGAAAAGACTGAACCCCGCCCCGAGACAATAGGCCTCCCGGGCGGGTCCAAAAGATTTTTGTGAATCTTGGGTAGAGTATATATAGTAGGGGTTTTAGGATGTTCAGACCACAGGAACTCAGACAATTCAGGATCAATGATCCCGAGTGTTACCGCTCTGTCCAGAATCACCCTAAGCTGTCTAAGAATATTGAACTTGGGGTCAACCGTAACTTGTACATATACATTATCATCACTAAGCTGGTTCAGTATTTCAGCCTCATATTTAACCGTATCCATCACCACCACGGCTCCCCCTTTATCGGCGGGCCTGATGGTGATGGAACGGTTTGTTCTCAAATCTTCAAGGGCCTGCATTTGTACTGATGTCATGTTAGCATGAGAAAGTGTATTGGAACTATCGGATTCTCTTAACATGCGTATATCGGCCTGTACTGCACGTATATACGTCTCAACCGCTGGAGCACCAATATCCGGAATAAATTTACTAGGGTTCTTCAGACCCAATCCCCTAGATGTGAAAAATGCAGAATTTGCTGGCAAGTCTAGGCCAGCCGGCCTGTCAGCAAACCACACTTTCAACTTGATATTACGAAAAAAACGAAATAAGTCACATTCAAGTTTGAACCAGTTCGCACGTGTTGCTGGACAAAAAGAAAGTCCCTTCTCCAGCAATTGTATCTGTGCGTCCGACAGAGTAGTGGAAGATATATTTACCACTGTTTTTTCCTCTGTGGTCTGCCTCGTGTCAGTCTGTGCTGAATATCTTTTTCGCCAGCGATGTTGTCTCCGCCCTCCACGGCGGGTTTTGGAGCGAATCCCGCAGTTCCTAGATACAAAATCAACAAAGCAATTAGTGTCCTGATGATTGTGGTCAGCAGAGCGCACATGTTGACTCCATCTCCCTTTGCTAGGAGTCAAAATACCATTAGGCTTGCCACTCCTCCTTCCATTCAGGTTAGAGTAGTTAGTTTGCCAATTATATATGTTGCCTCTAGTATAGTCCTCCACATCACGTAGCCATTTTTGGCGTTTGGTATTTTGCTGCTCAAGTTTAAATTTTTCAAGATGTAAATTACAGGTAGTCACATAAGGCTCCCATTCCTCAGCACCAAGAGCTTGCATCAATTGGTTCTCCACCTGTGCCAGCGCAGGAACAGCGTTACCAAGTTCTTTACGTAGAAACTCAATGTTCAATAAAATAACATCAAAAGCATATTTGTTAGAAATCTGTGAAAAACGAGTGGCAAACTCAATATCAGTCGAGAACAAATTAGGTCTAAGTTGAGACCTCATACCCCGGGGAATCCGGTGTGACTTGTAATACTCACAAAGAGTCATCAGATGTAACTCCATTGAAATAATGCGTTTTTTATCAGCTTCAAACCTTTTCTTGAGGTCTAAAGTAGAGGGTGTGGTTAGGAATGCGGCATCACCTGCCATCCCATGTAGTATACGCTCCTCATCAATCTTCGTATAGGAAAAGGTGTCCGGATGATCCATAGGGGTAATGTTAGTTGGATTCATATCAGCGGGTGCTAGCTGTGTACACTCCAATCAAGTAAATCGCAAA
Organism: Rhinella marina; assembly: GCA_900303285.1. Classification (NCBI taxonomy): domain Eukaryota; kingdom Metazoa; phylum Chordata; class Amphibia; order Anura; family Bufonidae; genus Rhinella; species Rhinella marina. The sequence continues at coordinate 13,138 of ONZH01003810.1, read as the reverse complement.
AAGGTACAGCAGCACAGGCCAATTGCGGGTGCAATCCCTCCAGGCTTCAGGATATTCAGCCAGACGATATCAAAGATGCAAAGAACAAGGCAGCACTCCAAATAGTGATCAAAATGGTGGACCCTTTATTCCGGATAGCAACGTTTCGGCCCTCTCTATGGAGCCTTTCTCAAGCCATACAAATCAGTGCAAGTGCAAAGTTTAAATACTCAAAGTAGGAGGAGCCATTACATCATGTGGCCCCAAATCATGTGATCATGACAACATGTCCATAAAGTGCAAAACACAAGAATATACATCATCAACAGTATATACAGTACAAAAAGTGTCAGCATAAAGTGTAGCATATCATAACGTATCATGTGCTAATTAAAAACTCTTGCCCAGCCCTCATTTTCCATATAAATCCAGTGAAAGGCATAGGCATGTACATAAAAAAGTGTAGTAACAAAAGTCACTTTTTACCTGTGCAAGAAACAGCATCTGTGTGTGGAACAAACACAACGATAAAAGCGCATGTGAAAGTAGATCGCGTCTGTGTCTTCACATAGCCCATGCGCGATCCACAAAATCACATGATCGCAGCCGATATATGAATATCCTGAAGCCTGGAGGGATTGCACCCGCAATTGGCCTGTGCTGCTGTACCTTTTTGCGATTTTCTGATATACTGGATATAATGCTGGGATTTTGGAATGCCAGCTTTCAAGGAAGGTCAGAACCATTTTTCTATCTGCTACCAGTCCCAAGATATGAGCAGCTACCCCTCTTCAGTCTGGTTTGCTTTGAGCACGTGCAGCAGCAGAGCTGGACACTTGGAAAGTGTTTTCCTGCAGAATAAAAGTGCTTTTCCTGGACATGTAATACAGACACAAAGTGCACACAGGTATGTCTGGGATGTGTATGTAATCTTCTGTGGGGCAGTGCTCTTAGTTATATTGAGGTGGTGGAGATACATAGATGATATTTTTATTATTTGGACTGGCTCAGGGCCTGAGTTACAAGACTTTCATAATTTTCTGAATAGTGTCTATACTGACATACAGTTCACTTTAGAATACACCAAGGGACATATACACTTTTTGGATGTTGATGTTTCATTGAAAAGGGACTCTATACATACCAACCTATATGTTAAACCGACTGACAAAAATATGATCTGGAGATACAACAGTGCACACCCTTGTAGTATGCCCAAGTCATTACCTTATGTTCAATTTATTAGAGCTAAAAGGATCATAGATGATGCTTCCAAATCGGATGACCCATGTCTATGTCCACAAAATGTTTAGACACGGGTAAATCCATACGCTTTTTTTTCTCATGGAATATCTGTGCTGGTTCACTCATGTCTTGAAGTCACAAGTTGTTTCGCCTATATACAATTTTGAGCAGGGGCACATAATGCATGTATGATGTACATGGAATCAAACGTTAAAAAGTGTCTAATTTTATACGATTCCTTGGTCACTGGATGCACAAAAAATCTTGCAATTAATGCAGTTGTTTCCATTGTCATTGTTTCCACCTATAGCGAGATTAGCTCCAGGGTAAACCATGTCATTAATAAATACTGGACGATACTGCCTAGTGGACATAGTGTCATTGTGGACTTTCAACAACTCCCATAGAAGATCATGTAATTTAAAAGACAGACTTGTGAGGAATAACAATGGCTCACAAAAAAAAGCAAAAACAAACATTTTTTGCTTCACTCAAAATGGGCAGCTAACCCTGCCTTAACTGCATTAATTGCTTCAAGCGCTATTAATACTGACACTGTGAGCGCTGTTTACATGTCTATCTTTTGCCTGTTGAGCGGTTTGCAGGTGAGCTACCCTATGTTGCTGTGGGGAATCACAATTGCTCATGTGATCATAATCACATGTATAATTGGCTCTGTTTATAATGGGTAATTTATATTATGTATTACTGTGACAAGTATATGCAGGTTTGCACTTTAACTTGGAAAGCACAATTATGTCTTTTGGTATAATGTATGTTTAATCTCTCTTTGCACAAAACATGTATCTTTTTAGTGACTATTGTATTGATTTATTTTATGCACTACTATATAGCACTACTATATTCCACAGCGCTTTACAGACATTAGCCCAATGGATCTCACAATCTAAGTTCCGTATCAGTATGTCTTAGGAGCATGGGAGGAAACCGGAGTACCCGGAGGAAACCCACATAAACACGGGGAGAACATACAAACTCCATGCAGATGTTGTCTTTGGTCAGATTCGAACCCAGGACCCCAGCGCTGCGACACTTGTATGTATTCACTTTCTTGATAATAGTCCCAGTGAGATGACTGACATGTCACTACTCAGGTGAATAAAGGACACTACTTTTTTCACTGTACTTGGATGTGTCGCGTTTTTTTACCTTTTGCATGCAACAGATGATTGGCCTCATCTAAATTGTAGGCACTGTGTGTGTGTGTGTGTGTGTGTATATATATTAAAAAAAGGAAATGATACCAGTGAAATGATGATGACTTCTGTGCATCATTGCAGCTTTGGAGATATTTCCTATAGACTGAAAAGGAACTGTTCAGTTGAGGCACACTCTTACTATTGGTGTCTGCCCACCACCTCGCTAAGAATCACAGGGGGTCATATATCAATTCAATTATACTGGCTAAACAGGTGTGCCGTGCTAAGAAATACAGTGCAAACTAAACTGTTTCTAAACTACATCTGCCAGTACTTCATACGTAGACAACTTCCACCATCAAGTAACCAATGCAGGTAGACATCTGCTACTGGTTCGTAACTTCTGTTGTTCCCTATTGATGTCTGTAAACATTTTTATCATCAGGCCACAAAGAAATTGTTGATGGTGTCTGGGGTCATCTAACTGGCATCCAATATCTCTCATTCTCCTGACCATATAACTAGTTGTTAGGTGGCCACACTATAATCTGCATTAAAAATCTGGATTAAACATATATTTTCACAGGACAACTAAGAATCCCACAAGCGCGGGAGGTAGTGCTGGATTATGTCATTGAAAGAAAAAGAATGGATGACCTTTGTGGAAGTATTATAGATGGCCGCTTTCGGGAACAGAAGGCAAGTTGTGTGGTTTTATAGATTTAGTTTGACAACTAGTAGAAAAGTGTATTTCTTATGCATTGTAAAGAGCCTCATCACAGTTATGTATAATGCTGCCCTAGGCGCCTGCCCTCATGTACCTTGCAGCAAATACAGCCCTGATTACACTTTAGATGAACCTATTTTTCCCATATAGTCTCAATGTTCTGTAACTTTATGCATTGAGAAATAATTCATGGATAACGTTTTCAGTTTGTGTGTTCAGTTTTCAAAGGGAAAGTATAATGTAGTTTTTCCATTAGGCTTTTTTGTAACTTATGAACCAGAAAGCTAAGCATCATATAATTCAGACAGCCTAGAAGGAAAGACATATCATTTATACAATATGGAAAAAAACTGCAGACAATACATAACCTATTAATAATGACTTGTAGTTTTATATCACACTAAAAGAACACTGAACAAGGTGCAAATTATAACAGTCGTCATTGAAAAGCTACAGTGTATGACTGTATCATTAAATTGACCATCCAGTCCCAAACTATTGGAAATGATATGGTCATCACACCTAGTGCCCTGTGCCCTCCACATGAATGCTGTTTCTGTCCCACCACTTCTATTGAAACTGGGAACCAGTGCATTAATGATAGGTAATAAAGTGAATAACTAATGACTTCCGACTTCCCACAAGATGTCATTAGCTAAAACAAAATTAATGAAAATATGCATATCTATCTAATATTTGTTTGTATACATGTGAACATACAGAATGTTTCTTAGAAACGTCATTAAAGGGCATTTATCATGTAGATAAAGGAAATACAAGGCACTTACAGCTTGCTGGCTTGAGTTAATTCTCAGTCTCTTTATATACTGCTTGTATCTAGGGGTTAGGACCACCCTGTTATCCAGCAATGGTGGCCATTCTTGCACACTGTATTAAACAGTACATGTCTCTCTGTTGGCTGGGTCCCTGGGAGTGCACATAGGCACACATGCACAGCAGCTCCTGTCCTGGCCACCTCATGTCTGTGCTGCAGCAGTGGCCATAACCCCTGGAAACGAGCCGTTTATAGTGTGATGGAAAAATGAATCCAACCAGCAAGGCGGCAATATGGAGAATAACAATATATTAGTAAGTGGCTTATATTAACTTTCTCTACATGATAAAAATGCTATTTGCTGAAGTGAGACAACCCCTTTGACCACTGAGTATATAGTTTTCACAGGACCACTAAATAAATGAATAGGTTTAGATTGGTGGCCTTTCATCTGATTTACTTTCATCTATGTAGTTCCGGCTCAAGAGATGCGGTCTGCATCACCCAATATATCTAGTGGAAGATTATGGGTCAGCACAGCACCTAAGTATTCCTGAAAGTACCTTACAGCAAGCCATCGTGAATACACAGGTAATACATGCAATACAGAATCTGATGTGGAGTCTGGTAATGTTCTTTTATTTTGTATAATCATGCTTTTATCCATTTCCTCTATATTTAATATCAATTATGGAAGAGACGCCCTAGGCTGCAGATGGTTACTAGCCATAGTTCACATGACAAGCTGAGCAGTTTGCTTGTAGAAATGTTCACTTGATTTAGTCATTTTAAACTCTAAGGAGGGGCGTAGCTAAAGACTCATGGGTTCCGCTTGGGCCTTCCCTCAGTGCTTTGTGGCCAGGGGCAGGACAGCACATAACCTTTGTGCTGCCTGAGGCAAAAATTGAAATGGCACCCCCAATGCCAAATTCTTGACCTAACCCCTTCCCTCCAATCAGAGGTGTAACTTGACCAGCATGGACTTTCTATAATACCGGTGTCTTCTTATGGAGCACAAGAGTCTTTGGGCCCCCTCAGGCTCCTGGGCCCAGTAACGACTGCTACCTCTGCAACCTCTATAGCAACGTCCCTGACACTAAGCACACTTATTTATTTATTTATTTATTTATTTATTTATTTATTTTATGCACTTATATAGCGCTGCTATATTCCACAGTGCTTTACAAACATTAGCATTCAACTGTCCCCAATGGGGCGCACAATCTAAATTCCCTATCAGTATGTCTTTAGAGTGTGGGAGGAATCTGGAGTACCCGGAGGAAACCCACGCAAACACGGGGAGAACATACAAGCTCCATGCAGATGTTGTCCTTGGTCAGATTTGAACCCAGGAACCCAGATAAAATGACAAGTAAAATGCCCCAAGATCCAACACTCAACGACTGCTTATCTATTGAGGACAAGCACTAGTTAATGAGCCATCGATCATTCTTTTTAGGTGGTAGATGGATTCTTCATCAAGCGTACAAAAGATGTACGGGAGTCTGCTGCATATCTGACCATTATGACACGGTATCTGCAGACATTGTACTTGGTAAGAGCTGGAAATCTAATATTACTTGTCGTCTTTGTTCTGCCATCATTCTAAAGAGCATCATGGCGGGCTGAAGTAATGGACCTGCCACTGCATGTGTGTCTGCCTTTTGTTCTCAGTGATCTTTATCCAGTTAGATTCACAGTCTTTTGTATTTTGCATGAACAACATTTGAAACCTGTATATTCTAGAAGTTTTCTTTTTATGATAACACCGAGCCATCAAATTCTTTTACAAGCAGGTTAAAAATATTCTATTTACTGCAGTTTATGTCTTTAATAGAATGTAACTTGGGTGGCATTAACATACATGTAGCTTTTTTTTGCTTTCATATGGTGACATCCAGTTGTGCCTATGGCAACAAGTATATGGTGTTTGTGTGTATGTATGTATTTTTCCATATTTAATTAGAATTCTTACAGAACAAGATTTTGCTGAGCTGCACCAAAGAGGAAGCCAGTAAATGTAACCGAGAGTTTCACTACGATGACCAAAGTTGCATCCTCATGGAGTTCAGAGACTTTAATGAGGGGGCTATGAAGAATAAGGTAAAGTAAATTTACATAGGCATATGTGCGTGCATCATCATATTTCTGAGAACACATACTTATATTCTGAATGATGTATCAGAGGATGTGGAGAGATGTTGATGCAAATTTCAGTTTTCACAAAGTTTGCTGCTTCTGTGTTTTAGCATCTTTTTGTCAGAAATTTCTATGGTATACCGAAGTACAATTATAAGCATTTCTGAATTTTTTTTAACTTTTAGTGACAAACACATTAGGTTTATGCAAAACTCAATATTTACAGTGTTGACCCTTTTTCAAGACTTCTGCAATTTTCCCTGGCATGTGGGGTATCCGCTTCTGGCCCAAACCCTGAATGATGTCAACCCGTTCTTGCCTAATCAGTTCTTGAAGTTTATCACAATTTCTGTGTTTTTGTTTGTCCACGTGCTTTTTGAGGATTGACCACAGGTTCTCAATGGGATTAAGATCTGGGGAGTTTTCTGGCAATGAACCCAAAATACAAATATTTTGTTTACCGAGCCACTAAAAGCTGTATTACAAAGCCCGATGTGGCAAATGATTGTTGGGAGGAAAGCGTTTACTCCTGGCAGTTGCCTGCTCACTAGCAGAGGAGACCACTGCTATTATGGGAAGCGATCTCCACCGCAGCATGGGGAGGAGCGATCGGTATGCCATCACTTGTCCCCATGCCGTATAGTGCTTTGCCAGCGGCATATTGTTATTAGATCCCATGATCTGTCGCTTCCAAACTATAATTTTTTAACATGTCAAAAGATTTGGATTGCTCGATCAAGCGTTTGATTGTTCATCGGGAAATGTGTGGCAGTATTACACTCAGATGATCGCTAACGAGGGTTAATGCGAACGCTCGTTAGTGATTATCTGCTGAAAAATGGTGTAGTGTAATACAAGCTTTAGTTATTCATTTTGCTTTGTGACATAGTGCTCCATCATGCTGGAAAATACATAGTTCATCATAAATTGCTCCTGGATTGTTGGGAGAAGTTTCTCTTGGAGGATGTTTTGAAACAACCCCACACATTGCGGACACAGACAGCAGAGGGCCCCTGTGCAAAGAATGTGCCTGGGTCCCCCCCGGCCCCCATGCCAAATTCATAACGTAACTTATTCCATCCTAATATTATATACAGCAATACAAAACATACAGGGTGAGACTAATTTCACACCTGCGGCATTACGATCCGGCCACCTAATCCAGCAGAAAATGCAAGGAATCGGCTGGACACAAACCACAGCATGCAGCGGTTTGTATCCTGCTGATTCTCGGCATTTTTGCCAGATTGTGGCCAGATCTCTGCTGTACCCCATTGTAGTTGATGGGGGCGGTGGGCATTACATCTACATCCAGCAGTGCCGGATCCAGTGAATTCCAGCAGACTGTTCTCTGCTGGAACAGCCTGCCAGAATCACTGACGCAGTTGTGAAAGTAGCCTAATACAGGGCCACATACCTCTTACATCCAGTGACGTCTCCTTTAATGTAGATGTTCTGTTTCTTTATCTTCTACATTCAGACCAGACAGCCATGATGATTTCTTTCAGCCATATCTCATCTCTGCAGAGTTTGACAGACATCTTAGTTTCTTCTTTTCCCTCATCCTCCCACCTTCTCAACATCTCATCATGCACCCCCAATACTGAGATGCTGTGCTCCCCAAAACTATACTGCAGAAACAGATAAACCCCCTGAAAATACTAGTCACACACAGATAGTCCCCCCTTCAATAATTATTGGAACACAATGCTCAAAATAATAACTTCACCCAGCAAATAGTGCCCCAGACACTAATAGTGTAACCATAATATGCCCAAAAAATAACTGTGCTAAGCTGATACTGTGCCAGGGTGGCCCCCCAGTAATAATGCTCCCCAAATTATTACAAGTAATAATTCTGTGCCAGAGTGCACTACTTACTGGTAGTAATAATTCTCTTTATAGTGTGTGACAGTAGAAAAACACCACCTTATAATGTGCACTAGTACAAAAAATGCCCCGTTGTGTGTCCGTAAAAATAAAAATACCATCTCTTCATGCTCCCAGTAGAACAAATGAGTGCTCTCATGTGTTCAAATGACCCGTACTGTGTGCCATTACAAAAAATTTAGTGCCCCCTGTTGAGCTTAAGTGCCCATAGTGCCCCTATAATTTGTGCCAGTATAAAATACTACTATATAGTGCCCCTCTCCCATCCCCATAGTGTCCTCCATAATGTGCCAGTATAAAATGCCCCTATAGACTGCCCCACATAGATGCCCCCATGATGTGCCTCTCCTCCCTTCCCCATAGTTGCACCAAAATAGATGCCAGTATGAAATGCCCCTATATAATGCCCCCATAGTGCTCCTTTCCCCTCCACTTCTCCATAGAGCCCTCCATAATGCGTGTCAGTATATAGGGCCCCCATTAGATGCCCCTTTAGTGCTCCTTCCCCCCTTTTCCATAGCGCCACCCCCTATAATGCGCCAGTATATAGGGCCCACATAGTGCTTCCCCCTTCTCCATAGTGCCCCTCTACAATGTGCCAGTATATAGGGCCCCCATGGTGCTTCCCCTCTTCTCCATAGTGCCCCCCCCCCCCAGTATATAGGGCCCCCACCCCAATTCTTGCCACGATATACTATAAATAATGAAAAAAATAAACATATACTCACCTCCATGACACTCTCTCAGTAATGCAATGCAGGCCTCTTCTGGCCTGCGTCCCGTTCTGTACGGCTCAGGCGGCGCGATGTCAGGCACTAGGCCTGTAGCCTATTAGAGGAACGGGCAGTGGAGACGCCTCTCCCATGCTCCTCTGCACCATTCATGTGTATCGCTGTCCTGAGGACGGCGATACAAATGAATATAGAGATGAGCGCATCCACAATGGAAGCACTCATCTCCATTCCTACTGCCCTGCCTCCGGAAATAAAGGGGCCCCCTCCTGCACTGGGCCCCTGTACAGCCGAAACGGCTGCACAGGCGGTATGTCCGCTGCCGACCCCACATATAGATGGTCTTAGAATGCTTTACTGTTGGCATGACACAGGATAGTAGCGCTCACCTTTTCTTCTCCAATTGTATTTCCTGATGTCCCAAACAGTTTGAAGGGGGCTTCATCAGAGAAAATAACTTTATCCCAGTCCTCTGCAGTGCAATCCCTATACTGCCTGCAGAATGTCAGTCTGTCCTTGATGATTTTCTTGGAGAGAACTGGCTTCTTTGCTGCTCGCCTTGACACTAGGCCATCATCCAAATGCCTTTGCCATTCCAGAGCAAGTTCTGCATTGGTGGTGACCTGATCGAGTTGCCGAGTCCTCTTTAGGAGATGGACCTGGCACTTGCTGGACTTTCTTGGGCGCCTGAAGCCTTTTCACAACAATTAACCCTCTCTCCTTTAAGTTCTTGATGATTCGATTAATGGATGATTTAGGTGCAATCTTAAAAGCAAAAATGTCCTTGCCTTTGAAGCCCTGATGCAAAGCAATAATGACTGCACCTTTTTCCTTGGAGGTAACCGAGAAAATTATTTCAAGTACTACCCCCCTTTAAGGCTAGGGCTACCAGTGGTGGGACCCGCACCTATCCTTAGAACGGAGCCTGCAAAGTGACGGAAGGAACGCTGTGCATGCACGGTTGCGCTCCATTCATTTCTACGGGAGTGCCGAAAATAGCCAAACACTGGTTTTGCTATTTCTGTAAGCCCCAAGGGAATGGAGCTTGCGCAGTGCACATCCATTAATTTCAATGGGATTTCCGAAAATGAAATGCGATGCACTTGGCTATTTTTGGCACTCCGATAGAAATTAATGAAGGCTGCCGTGCATGTTCAGTGTGTTCTCATCCTAATTAGAGATGAGCGAGTAGTGAAATATTCGAAATTTCGAAATTCGATTCGAATAGACCGCGAAATTCGACTATTCGACCAGATATCGAATCCCATTAAAGTCTATGGGGAAAAAATGCTCGCCACTTGGAAATCTCAATTCGACCACTTGGAGGTCACCAAGTCCACCCTGGAACCTCAGAAAAGGATGCCAACACTGCTGGAATGCAACTAGGACAGCAGGGGAAGCATGTCTGGGTGCATATAACGCGCCCAAGGTCGCACTATTATGCCACTATCACAGCCTCTCAACAATACACTCCAAACACAATATAACCTCTCTGTAAAGTGAGACCATACAAGGAAACCTTCTTTCCTCAACATTGCCATGGACCCCAAGCCAAACTAGACAAAAAAGAAGATAAAATTCTGCACCCTTAAAATCACGTTGCCTATGACAACCACAGATGGCATAGGCAAGGGGGAAAGCAAATAGACCCCACCCCTAATTGTCATTGTGTGTGTGTGTGAGATGTGGTCAGACATGTCTTCTTTAAAATGTAAAACAACTCAAAAACACATGCAGAAGCCTTAAAATGCCCACATTGTTGCGCTTGAGATGTCAGTGAACCCGACCTGGCCCAGTGTCATGTCTAGCAGGTAAAGCAGTGGGGATGTTGAGGGATGCATAGGACCGCAAAAGGCAGGAAGAGGCCGTGGGCTGGCCAGAGGCTCAATGGAAAATTTTGTGGAGGCCCAAGAGGTGAGACGTCTTAAAAATTGTGTGGAGGCTAAAGAGGTGAGACCTCTTAAACATTTGTAGAGCCCCAAGAGGTGAGACCTCTTAAAAATTATGTGGAGGCCCAGAGGTGAGACCTCTTAAAAATTATGTGGAGGCCCAAGAGGTTGAGACCGCTTAAACATTTTGTGGAGGCCCAAGAGGTGAGACCTCTTAAACATTTGTACAGGCCCAAGAGGTGAGACCTCTTAAAATTATGTGGAGGCCCAAGAGGTGAGACCTCTTAAAAATTATGTGGAGGCCCAAGAGGTGACACCTCTTAAACATTTTGTGTAGGCCCAAGAGGTGAGACCTCTTAAAAATTATGTGGAGGCCCAAGAGGTGAGACGTATTAAAAATTATGTGGAGGCCCAAGAGGAGAGACGTGTTAAAATTATGTGGAGGCCCAAGAGGTGAGACCTTGTTAAAAATTATGTGGAGGCCCAAGAGGAGAGACGTGTTAAAAATTATGTGGAGGCCCAAGAGGTGAGACCTGTTAAACCTTTGTGGAGGCCCAAGAGGTGAGACCTGTTAAAAAGTTATGTGGAGGCCCAAGAGGTGAGCAATAAATATATACATTTTTCTTTATTTACGGAGCAATTCTACGGCGGTTAAGGAGGAGGAGGTGGAGGAGGAAATGGCCACTTCATACAGATGGCACTTCACTTTTGGCTGCTTTCCACTGTTAACCTCTTAAACCTTTTGTGGAGGCCCAAAAGGTGAGACCTGTTAAAATTATGTGGAGGCCAAGAGGTGAGACCTGTTAAACCTTTTGTGGAGGCCCAAGAGGTGAGACCTGTTAAACATTTTGTGGAGGCCCAAGAGGTGAGACCTGTTAAAAATTATGTGGAGGCCCAATAGGTGAGACCTCTTAAACATTTTGTGCAGGCCCAAGAGGTGAGACCTGTTAAAAATTATGTGGAGGCCCAAGAGGTGAGCCATAAATATTATACATTTTTTCCTTATTTACGGAGCAATTCTACCGGCGGTTAAGGAGGAGGAGGAGGAGGAGGAGGTGGAGGAGGAAATGGCACTTCCATACAGATGGCACTTTCACTTTTGGCTGCTTTCCACTGTTAACCTCTTAAACCTTTTGTGGAGGCCCAAAAGGTGAGACCTGTTAAAAATTATGTGGAGGCCCAAGAGGTGAGACCTGTTAAACATTTTGTGGAGGCCCAAGAGGTGAGACCTGTTAAACATTTTGTGGAGGCCCAAGAGGTGAGACCTGTTAAACATTTTGTGGAGGCCCAAGAGGTGAGACCTGTTAAACATTTTGTGGAGGCCCAAGAGGTGAGACCTGTTAAACATTTTGTGGAGGCCCAAGAGGTGAGACCTGTTAAACATTTTGTGGAGGCCCAAGAGGTGAGACCCGTTAAAAATTACGTGGAGGCCCAATAGGTGAGACCTCTTAAAACATTTTGTGCAGGCCCAAGAGGTGAGACGTGTTAAAAATTATGTGGAGGCCCAAGAGGTGAGACCTGTTAAACATTTTGTGGAGGCCCAAGAGGTGAGACTCTTAAACATTTTTGTGGAGGCCCAAGAGGTGAGACCTGTTAAACATTTGTGGAGGCCCAAGAGGTGAGACCTGTTAAAAATTAATGTGGGGCCCAAGAGGTGAGACCTGTTAAACATTTTGTGGAGGCCCAAGAGGTGAGACCTGTTAAACATTTTGTGGAGGCCCAAGAGGTGAGACCTGTTAAACATTTTGTGGAGGCCCAAGAGGTGAGACGTATTAAAAATTATGTGGAGGCCCAAGAGGTGAGACCTGTTAAACATTTTGTGGAGGCCCAAGAGGTGAGACCTCTTAAACATTTTGTGGAGGCCCAAGAGGTGAGACCTGTTAAACATTTTGTGGAGGCCCAAGAGGTTGAGACCTGTTAAAAATTATGTGGAGGCCCAAGAGGTGACACCTCTTAAACATTTTGTGGAGGCCCAAGAGGTGAGACCGGTTAAAAATTATGTGGAGGCCCAAGAGGTGAGACCTGTTAAAAATTATGAGGAGGCCCAAGAGGTGACACCTCTTAAACATTTTGTGGGGGCCAAGAGGTTGAAACCTCTTAAACATTTTGTGCGCCCAAGAGGTAGACCGGTTAAAATTATGTGGAGGCCCAAGAGGTGAGACTCTTAAAATTATGTGGAGGCCCAAGAGGTGAGACCTGTTAAAATTATGAGGAGGCCCAAGAGGTGAGCCATAAACATATAAATTTTTCTTATTTACGGAGCAATTCTACGGCGGTTAAGGAGGAGGAGGTGGAGGAGGAAATGGCCCTTCATACAGATGGCACTTCACTTTTGGCTGCTTTCCACGGTTGGAGAAGCAAAGTCCGGGTCAATCCACTTGCTGTTCATTTTGATTAGCGTCAGCCTGTCGGCACTGTCGGTTGACAGGCGGCTGCGCTTATCGGTTATAATGCCCCCCGGCTGCGCTGACAACACCTTTCTGATAGCACGCTGGGCGGCAGGGCAGGCAAGCACCTCCCAAGGCGTACAGGGACAGTTCCAGCCACGTGTCCAACTTGGAGACCCAGTAAGTGTAGGACGCCGAGGGATCGGGAGGACAGGG
>ONZH01003809.1:0-23850 GCA_900303285.1 Rhinella marina | reverse complement strand
TGCTCCCGCAGTGTCACTCGGTCACTCTGTTGTCACCGCCATGCTGCGTCAGGCTAAATTTATGGGTGGCTCACCTGCTACCTCATCTAACTTGGTCACTTGTTGGTGTCACCGCCATGCTGTGTCAGGCTTATGCCTGCATTGTGTGGCTGGGGATAGGAGAGCAGTGCCAGCATGGGCATGGGTGATGGACCTTCGTTGCACCTAGTTGAGTGCTTCCCTAAAATGTGATGGGCATGTGCCTCGTCTTTCTTGGTCTGGGTGAGCACAATTGCCATGAGGGTAACCACCAGGCTGTTGCAGGAGAATTTGGGGTAATGGTGGGATTAGGCAGCCTCAGAGGCATCCATGCATGCTGCCCCTGCTGTTTCCTGTCCATTTCCGTGGTGTTTCCTTCATTTTCTGATGTTTCCAGGTTTTCACCCAGCCTTCCCTAGGCAGAGCCTTGGTCCCCTGCAAAAATGCTCGAGTCTCCCATTGACTTCAATGGGGTTCGTTACTCGAAACGAGCACCCGAGCATCTGGAAAAGTTTGTCTCAAATAACGAGCACCCGAGCATTTTAGTGCTCACTCATCTCTAGTGCTGACCCATTGACTTCAATCTGCTTCTTGAATAGAACATGTCTTCTCTTTTGCAGTGTGGCCACGTGGACCCGGAGGCACATGGAAGCCCTTAAAAAGCTGACTGTCCACATTTGTGTGTTCATGTGGCCATTCCATAAAAAACATTTGAACTTGTCCTATTCTTGTCCAGTTTGTAGACAAGAATTTGTAGCTCTACAATAGGCAGGGTTTTCTGAACTGGGAAATTTCTGGACAGTCCTGTAAAAATAGGCAACTTTTTCCTGTGTCCATGAAAAAAAATAGATGTGTCTATGATTTTTTTTAGAGGCTAATGGTTGTTAGTGTTAAGTAGATTATTTTGGTGGTAATCATCATCATTTTACAGCTCACAGTAAATGCTGGTAATGAGGTCTTATCAGTATATTGAGCTATAAACATGTATTACTTATAATCTTTATCATTCATTATGGTTTTCCTAATTTCCATAAAAATTCTTGGCCGTGTGTCTGTGATTTTGGGATAAGTTGTCAAAAAAACAAAAATCTCTGAGAATAGGCTCTGCGGAAAGTGCGGGATGCACATGACTGGTATCTGTGACCCCCATAACCAATTATCGCAGCTTGCTGTTGATATGTTACCAGATAATATTTGCATGAAGTTATACAGTGGGCCCCAGAATAAATTTTACTGGTGGGCTCAAGGCACCCCAGTCCGACACTGAATCTAAGGATACTTTCACATTAGCATTTTCCCTGTCCACTATTGAGATCCGTCATAGGATCTCAATAGCGGGGAAAACGCTTCTGTTTTGTCCCCATTCATTGTCAATGGGGTCGAAGCTGAACTGGACGAGACGGAATCCACCAGAATGTATCAATTTGGTTGTGTCTCCATCACAGACAGAATAACTCTGGAAGCAGCGTTTTTCTGTCCGCGAAGCAAGACAGATCCGTCATGACTCACAATGTAAGTCGATGGTGAGGGATCCGTTTTCTCTGACACAACAGAAAACAGATCCGTCATGACTATTTTTAAGATAATACAACCGGATCCATTCATATTGGATGCAAACGGTTGTATATTATGACAGAAGCGCTTTTTTGCTGAACCCTGCCGGATCCAGCAAAAACGCAAGTGTGAAAGAGCTGTCCTCTTAACACAGTCCTTCAAAATCCATTGATAAGCTTGTGGAAGCAGATCTGTAAATGTTCAATGTCTTCAGTGATTTTTTACGTACTCCTTTCTGTAAAATGATGCTTTAAGATGGACTTACCCTTTAAATGATTGAGAGAAATATTGAGAGAAATATTTTTGTCAGGTAATTTTTGTGTTGTAATGCATTTGAATAGAAAATCACCGAGCATCTGCGCCTTAACAAAAACTGAAAGCCATTAACAAGTGTGTATGGCTATTTCCTTGCACATGTTCACACCACTGAGGCTCCTTGTTGGGAGTAGAAGTGTTTGGGGGGATAACGGTACTATCCAGGAATGCTTGATTAACCAGGCTATTATGTTTGCACTGAAATCCAGTGGCTTAAGCGAACAGCTGAGTTTTGTAAACCATTATGTCCCCATGCTGACTGGCGTTTTTCTCAGCCTGAGTTAGAGCTGCTGGCTTTCATTCCTCAGCAAATTCTCTCAAACTGAAAGTATCCCTCAGCACAGAAAGGCCGAATGATGGATTCGGTTTAATTTCCATTCCTTTGCTTCGATGAGAACATTTATCTCTGCGTTATTATAACAGAACTGTACATGAATGTGCAGTGCAGAGTGTGCAAATCAAAGGTCTTCTCCAAAACCCAGTAAAATATCATCATCCTGAGACATCAGTTTAATCGAAGTCACAAGAGAGTGACCATATTCATGTCATATGAAACCTTAATAAAATACTGGTGGCCACTGTTATGACAGAGAGGCCTTTGGCTCTTTAGGCAGTGGGGAAAGGGAACTTCTGCTGCCGTTTCTCAGCCAAGCATAAATGTGAAGTGGAGTAAGCCGCTGTCAGAGGCTTCTTGTAGAACTACAACATGCCAAATCCTTCTTTCCACCATCAACCATCGGGGGAGAGATAGGACAATCCCCATATGCATTAAATGATTATCCAGTGATGCCAAAATCAGTGGATTCACCCATCACTCATCTAATATGTATGGCCACCATGGTCATCAGAGAGGGTAGGTGAGTAGAGATCCCCACTGACTGCTCACCTACCACCTCAGAAATATTCTGTAAGTGTAATTGTACAATGCATTTCCTTACTCCGGTGTTTGTGACTCATTGCACTGTGTACACGATTCTTATCTTGTTGGTGAACACATCTTACATTATATATGTATTGATTGAGCTAACATTGACAAAGTATAAACTGCTAGTGGTGCTTGGTCAATGATCTGACAACCAATATGGTGCCCTCTTTATTTTGGTTCTGGAGCAGGGTATATGTTGAGGCAGGCTCACATTAATACTGGGTGGCATCTCCTTTTCTTGTGATACAGGCAGCCACTTTGGCATGGTATCGGTTATATAGATGCTAGATCTCCTCTTTTGTTATGTGCATCCAAGCTTTTTCCCCTTGGACGTGTAGATTAGCCAAGGTGGCTGATGGCTGCTGAGCATTGGAGATCCATCACTCCATTCAGTTCCAGACATTCTGGGGATTGAGCTAACTATAGTAGCAGCTGGATACCCCGGACAGCATGTTATGTAGCACGGGCAGTATGTGCATAGGAGTTATGATGTTAGAACACCTTGGCTCCTAACTGAGTCAAAAAAAGTTGTAGGACAGGCTCCACAATGTTCTGAATATACAGAAGCCTGGTCAATGTTGCCCCCACGAATACAAGATGGGAAAAGCCATTGTAGGTAATAGCACCCCAGTCCATGATGCCTGGTGTTGGTCCTGTGTGTCTCCATGTATGTATGATAGCAGAAGGTGCTCTTCAGGTCTCCTGTGAACTCTATCAAAAGCAAACAATGGTGTTCAGTGGTGGAAGCAGCTTCTGCCTCGGTACTATGTGCGCATCAGCCTGTATAGCAGCAATGGGAGGTGCCACCAAGAATTACTGTGACACTATCTCAATATATATCCTGCAGCAGAACCCAAAGTAATTTTATATATAATATATATATATATATATATATATATAGAGAGAGAGAGAGAGAGAGAGAGAGAGCACTTTTTTGGTCTATTCTTTTTTTGTGACCTTTTACTGACATCTATATTCTGGCTTCAGTTATAATTTATGGATGATTGGTCAAGTGTATAACCTTATCATGGGTCACCACCATGTTTGAGCTTTGTTTGTATACAGATCATTTAATGAATTAATCAATAATCTGTTCTTTTCAGAAGTGCATATTGCTTTGTTGTGCATTTTATCGATGTGCCCTTTTCCTTCTTGATAATTTTGCTTGCTGTCTTGCTTGGGGCTTTTGTTTTGCACTAATTTCATTATTTTTCCATGTGTCCATCTTCTGCTATTTTTGTTACTGAAGCAGTTCTTTGGTCTCTTGTTCTCCTGAGATCCGTACTTCACAAGTTCTTTATCATCATTATCCTTTAACACAGCTCAGACATCTGAAAATCTCCAGTCCAAAGTACTGTGTTCAGAAGAGCAATGCAATCTTCTGTATCTTAGTGATTGGTAAGGGATCCAGTTTAATTTACAAAATCCTCAGAGAAAAAGATTTTGAAAAAAAATCAATTTGTGAAATCCGCAGTGGCAACCTGGATTCCTGAGCTGCTGAGAATCACAGGAATTTGATAAAATGGTCTACCTCTAACTACTAATTATTTTATAAGGCTCTGCACTTGTGGAGGAGCTGTCCGGGTGCCTGGGTGGCTGAGGCTAGTGTGCGTCGTCATTAGAGCACAGCTACTGCTGTTTGCTCCATGCTCACAGACAAATGCACGTAGCAAAAATTTCTCTGCTGGGTGCTAGGCCACCCAATCAACAGCAGGCTCTTCTAGCACTTCTAATGCGGGTTAGTCAACCCAGCAAAGAGTAGAGAAGAAAGAGCGCCCATTAGGACTTGCAAGCAGGGTAGCCGGAAGCCAGAAGGCAGGCCCCATCCGTTGGGGGTGAATACAAGCCCAAAGTGTAATTAGCGGAAGGACCTTTTACACTACTGCTGGGCCCCCTTGGGCCCCTTAGTAGTTGCAAGGTCTACCTCCATTGGAGGTACACCACTGCTCTCACTGTTTTTAGCATGAGAAAGCTGTGATTGGTTGGATAGCCTCCATCTTAGAACAGTCACTGAGCAATTACACATGGTGACCGGTTTTCATGGCGCCATACATGTACATCATGATGCAGGAACTCACTTCCCGCCGCACCGTACATGTACAGAGCGCATTAGGCAGAGGTTAATGCTGTATGATTTATTTTGTTCACCTCATTTGACATCTAGCTTGGAGATACTGAAACTGGAATCATGCTGGATGGCACAGTTGCTGAAGCAACCATATTATGTCTGCTTCGTGCACAGCTCTTATTCATTAAAAACTTAATGAGAACCTCTCCATTCTCCTGACAAGTTTTAATAAATGTTTGTATTCCTCATAAAGTAACAATTCTGGAACTTTTTTCATACGTTTGCATTGTGCTGTTCCTTTGTTATTACTTCTCAAAATTTATGAATTAGTTGAGAACTGGGTGTCACCATTCCTGTTGTCAAAGAGGAATTTCCCTTCACATTCTGGCAACATCTGCACTGATTGGAGAGTATGTAGGGACATCCCCGATTGGTAACACCCATAATCCAAGGGAAATTGAAGAGTCAATGGGGATTGCAAGAATTTACTAAAACATTTCCATAGAGCTGACAGATCCTCTCCCCCAAAATTGGAACTAGAGGGTCAGCTCTAGTTACCCTAATTGTGGAAAAGGTATCCTCAACTGAGACTGGTCAATGCTGCCCATATGCTGCCACCTCATGACATGCACCGCTATATCTTCATAAAGAAATACTGTAGGTATAAGGTATAAACTCCCTGGTCATAACTGACACTAGTTTTTCTCACTTTCTGCTCCCCTACACTTGGATTGTTTTTGTAACAATTAGACAATAACTTATAAAGAAATATTTGGACCGACTTTTTGTATAGTTGTGATAACTTTGCTGCTATACAGTACATTCATCCCATGCTATACAATGGTATACAAGTCACCGTCAGCATCAGAGTGTCATGTAAATGATGGCAAGCTGCTAGCAGATGGATAATTTAGCATCTTTCCATTGTAGATGTATTTCTCACACACGCTTCGTCTCATCTCCAGAGAGGCCTGTATAACCTTTTGTTCTGAGAGAAGATTCTAGCTGATAATGAGATGTCCACCCACCGTCAGCCGCTTGATGCTGCTACATTTTGTGGACAGCTTGACTTTCAGCTCATCATATTCGCAGTTGTAGCCTTACAAGTGACAAACAAAACTACATGCCATTAGGCTCCGCAGCTAACAAGATAACTTCATCATGTTGCTAAGGGAGGACTAAATGATTCATACAAGAAAGTCAATGTCATGTACCAATTTCTGCAATTACATATTGTGTTTTCATTGAAAAGTAAATTCAGTTTGCCATATTCTGTACTTTAACAGAAGAATGGATGTATCCTGCAGCACTTTAGATTAGAATAGCCACATTACCTTGCAATATATTTTTTAAGAAGCTATTGTTGAAGTGTAGGAAAAAAACAAGAGAACATTCAAATTCCAAAAAGATGCATTCATATTTTGGTATGAACGACCGTATGGAATCAAGCGCATGGTGGACTTGGTACTCTCCTCCTCAGGCATGTTCCTCCTCCTCATAGCTGTTGTACAAGACTTGGTCCTACTGGAACAAACATCAGAGAACAAGCCCCCTGCAACCATTGCTGGAAGAACACAAACTGGTGGCGGCAGCGTTATGGTCTGGGGAATGTTTTCGTGCATTCTTTGGGCCCACTCATCCATGTGTTGGATTTTGGTATTATCCATCCTTGCAGTTCATGTACACCCATGAATGCTGATTGTCTTCCCTGAGGCAGATAGGATCTTCCAACAAGACAATGTGGCATGTCACACATCTAGAAATGTCCAACATTGGTTGAAAGAGCATGACCAAGTCTTCCAAGTACTACCCTTGCCCCCTAATTCCCTAGACTTGAACACGATAGAGCACCTCAATCACTATGTTCGCTCTATGCATCCTCCCAGGCGTACCCTGCAGCAGCTGTGGGACGGACTGCAGTCAGCATGGCTATGACAACTTACCAGGACACCTTAGTGAGTCACTTCCAGCCTGTCTAGCTGCTGATATATATCTGCTCTTCCGATTAGAAATGCACAAAAGCATATGGGGTTTTGAGCATTTTCTGCCATTTAAGACCACTTTTTTCAGTGATTGTGTTTGTACATACATGCCTGGAGGTGTGGCAACTCCAGGTTTGAATGTGCCTTGATTGTGATCTATGGGTAACAGCCTGCGTCACATGAGTCAAGGATAGGTGGGACTCACAGCTTCCTTCTGCCCTCCCATTGTATGTGTGATTTCACGCTGGAGGTAACTGAGAGTTGGTTGCTGTGTGTCTGACTTTATGCACCTATCCGCAAAGGCCCATATAGGTAGGTTAGGTCCCGTGCCACTTTGACAGACCTTGACAGGGTGTACGGGCTCCGGTATGTTCTTGATATAAGAATATATTGGCACAAGTCTCATTTTAATATCAGTGTGAGGGTTTAGCCATATATTGTCAATTGCATTTACTGTTGTAGTGCACCATTTTCTGTGAATTTTTGTTAAAAAAAATTATATATATATATATATATATATATATATATATATATATATATATATATATATATATGATATATATATATATTATGAAGTAAGCAGTACCAAAGGATGTTTCTTCACCCAGTGTCAAACAGCAACATTTTGATTGCTCAATGTAGCCATTTTCAAGATCAGTATCACATATAACAAGGTATAAATAGGGTGAATACTAGAGATGAGCGAGCATGCTCGGCCGAGCATGTTCGAGTGCCATTTTTGCGTGTTTGCGTACTCATTTTAAAATTTGTACGCTATTCATACGCATATTTTAATCTATACGCAAATGCATACAATAGAGTACGAATAATTACAAATTCAATTTGTACGCTATTTGTACGCATTTGCGTATAGATTAAAATATGCGTATGAATAGCGTACGAATTTTAAAATGCCGAGCATGCTCGCTCATCTCTAGTGAGTACCAACTGACATAATAAATATAAAGAAATATACATGTAAAACATGATTCTACATCAAAACAAATGATATAGTGTAATAAAGCATGATTGTAGGATAATTCATATATATCCAGAGGCAGTAAAACGACGTGAATAAAGTGCAAATATGCTTCACAAAATGAATTGCCTAATTAATAAAGATTAAAAACATATGATAAAGTGCTCACCATATACAAATGTGTAAAAAAGATGGGGGTGGACTCCTAATATATGCGCAGGGGCATGTCTACAGCTCAGACCATACCACATCTCTCTCAAAGAATGGTGTCTGGGAAACAGTGGTGTCCCAGAACCTCCAGTGCGCATGCCAGTCAAGCACACAATAATACACATGTCTCAAAGAGGAAGCGTCTCACATGACGGACCACCCGACCTAGGCCGCATGTCACAAGCAGTGTAAGGGAGCGGCTCATGCGCATCAGGCCACAGCGTCCTCAGGAGCCATTATAAAGACTGGTAAAAGTAATGTCTATATGAATAAATATCTGAATGAATAAATTATTACATAAATAGTAGGGTAAATGACAAGAACTTTAAAAGAGTTGGACATTAGTGCGATGGTATCTCAAAGTGGCCTAGTGCACCCACAACACAGTGTAAGACAACTGCCCATCGAAGGTTCAACAACTACTATCGATGTGTACAGTATATCATACAAAGATATGGCTAGAGCAGGGGTACTCAACTGGTGGACCACACCCCTGCGGCACCAAGGGATCACCCCGCTGTAAGGGTGCATTTAGGAGTATCATACCCTGTGGAGTACTAAAGGGATATCATACTGTCTGAGGGGCATTAAAGGGGCATCATTATTGTTAGGGGGCACTGAAAGGACATTCTTACTGTTTGGTCGGCAGAAAGGAGATTAGGTGGGCTTGGAGGTGTGGATTATTGTAAAAAAAAAAAAATAATGCAGTGCTACACGCCAATGGTGTTGTCCCTCCTTCATCCTACAGCAGACTCAGGTATGTGGACCTTTACAAAAAGTACTTGACTACCCCTGGGCTGAAGCAACCACTTCAGAGTCTCCACAACAAATAGGATGTTGAGGTAGCAAAAACTGCAGATCCGAAAAGAAATATTCAAATATTCACACACACATGACAAAATTCGTCCATTCCACCAAGGCAACGGTGAGCACTTCGACCTAGGAAGAAAGTTGTACCTAAAAAAGGAAAAAGGAGAGATTAAAAAACCATTATATATAGGTAAGTGTGACAGGCTAAAAGTAGTGCTATAGGCAATGACTAAATAAATGGTTTTAACAAATCTATATATTATCATAGATCTTGAGTAGAGATGCGCAGCGCGTAGAGATGCGAGGGCAGGGGAGCCGAGTGGTACAGTGCTCATTTCGAGCACGTTCGCTCATCTCTAATCTTGAGTGACAACTATGATAAAAATAGATTATTTTGTCATTGGGCTTCCTAAACAAGTCTGTCCTCAATATATATGTTTCCTTCTTTATACACCATGGTATCTAGAAACTGAATAGAGTTATCTGAACTGGTCTTGTTGAATTTAATATCTGAGTCAATCTGATTTAAAATAAAAAAAATCATCCAATAGTTGTACAGTATCTGTCCAAATGAGGAAGATGTCGTCTATTTATCAACACCATCCCAAAAAAGAAGACAGATGGTGGGAAACATAGATGACAGCTTCCTCAAGATGGGTCATTAACGTAAGCTGGTGCAAAATTTGAGCCCATAGTGGTTGCAATTGGACATAAAAATCAAAACAAAAAAATACTTGCAAGGCTTGAAGCAGGAGAACATCCTGCTTGAAGCCTTGCAATGTTGAGGTACTGTTGATTAATGATTAGGTGTTGTCTTCGTCTTATGATGTCAAAATGTAAACAGCATGACGAGGAGGACTGTTTAAATACCAATTCTATTTGGACCAGAAATTTTATTGGGTGATTCATGAATCAAACACCTGTGGAGATTTTTGCCGTTAAGCTCCTTGTTAGAGAGCTCGGGCTCCGGTATGTCTTTGATATAAGGATATACTGGCGAAAGTCTCATTTTAACATCAGAGTGAGGGTTTAGCCATATATTGTCAACTACATTTTCCGCTGCAGTGCACCATTTTCCGTGAATTGTTTTTTATGTAGATTGTCGCATCCGCACATTTATCCACCCTGTGTAGGATGTTTTTGTGGTACATGTGGTCCGCTGCCGGCATCCTCCACGTATGCATTTTTTGCTGGGGATTACGTTCAGCAGCGGGCCACATGTGTGGGATTTGCTCCCCCAGGTATATATGCGCTACAGCATTGGGGTTTTTGAGCATATTCTGCCAATTGAGACCACTGTGGTACATGTGGTCCGCTGTAGGCATCCTCCATTGTATGCATTTTTTGCTGGGGATTACGTTCGGCAGCAGGCCACATGTGCGGGATCTGCTCCCCCAGGTACATGCGCTACAGCATTGGGGTTTTGAGCATATTCTGCCATTTGAGACCACCCTTTTTTTCCGTGAGTTTTTGTACGTTTATTCCTGGAGGCGTGGCAACTCCAGGTTGAATGTGCCTTGATTTTATTAATGGGTAACATTCAGGTGCACACTGGGTCACATGACATCAGGGCATTGTGGGAAATACAGCCTCCGCCCCTCCTCCCACCATATGTGTGATTTCACGCTGGAGGTAAAACTGGGAGCTGGTCGCTGTGTTTCGGACCTCATGCACCTATCTGTCATTACCTACACCATAGTAGGGATAGCGTAGGTACCGATGCCAACTGAGATACCTTGACGCGGTGCTCGGGCTCCGGTATGTCTTTGATATAAGGATATACTGGCGAAAGTCTAATTTTAACATCAGAGTGAGGGTTTAGCCATATATTGTCAACTACATTTTCCGCTGCAGTGCACCATTTTCCGTGAATTGTTTTTTTATGTAGATTGTCGCATCCGCACATTTATCCACCCTGTGTAGGATGTTTTTGTGGTACATGTGGTCCGCTGCAGGCATCCTCCACCGTATGCATTTTTTGCTGGGGATTACGTTCAGCAGCGGGCCACATGTGTGGGATTTGCTCCCCCAGGTATATATGAGTTACAGCATTGGGGTTTTTGAGCATATTCTGCCAATTGAGACCACTGTGGTACATGTGGTCCGCTGTAGGCATCCTCCATTGTATGCATTTTTTGCTGGGGATTACGTTCGGCAGCGGGCCACATGTGCGGGATCTGCTCCCCCAGGTACATGCGCTACAGCATTGGGGTTTTGAGCATATTCTGCCATTTGAGACCACCCTTTTTTCCGTGAGTTTTTTTTTTTTTTCTCCTTGTTAGAGAACAGCAAGTTGTGCAAAAAGTACTGAAACGTTGAACAGATGGACATGGTCACAACAAGGTCACATTAAGTTCACCTGTAAAGGTCAGAGTGCATTTTAGCTTCATCCTGAAATTTCAGCCAGAAGCCAAAAATCCCTAATTTTTCGTGAGTAGTGTATATTCTGCCTCGAGGTATCTGCAAGATCCTTTTTATCAATTGATAATTACTTAAAACTGTGTGAAATAATACGTCTACAGATCCACAGTGGCATGTTGGCAGTTTAATCACAGGCTTAATGCTATGGGTGACTTTTTCCCCTATAGAGAAGTATTGAGGTTATGCAAGAGTCTTGAACGATTAACCAGCAAAACCATTGCTCAGAGGGACCAGCTTCAAAACACAAAAATTTGAAACATTGGAGTAAGTCCCACCTAGAGCAGCTAGGCTAGATAAATATAGTACTGCATATGCCTATTGTATAGAAGACAGGCGTATCTAATGGTTGTCATCACATATTATTACATTTTACACACTGTAACTGTTAATGAGAGAAAGTAAAGAAAAAAGTGTAGCAACTGAGCTTACGAATGCTGCTAGCTATTAAAAACTAGGTAGTCAAAACCCATTTACTTCTCTATAGGTTACAACTTGATTCTTGACACTGAGGAGGAGGAGAACTGCCTTGAGAAATTATCCTGTTCCTCATCTTCCAATATTCTGTCCAGGTATTGTACCAAGGTCCTAGTGTTTTTCTTTATGCTTAGGGATCCTTTAGAAATCCAATGTTCCAGTTACTTTTCTAAAAAAAAAAAAAAAAAAAAAAAAGCGTTATGCTCAACTTACTCATTTCAATGTGATAAATGTACAATGCCAGGAGACATTTTAATGGGGTAAATACTTTTCACATCTTAGCATGGAAAGTATAGAGCTTTGCATCTGGGAATTGAGAACCAGATAATGAGGGTTGAGTGATCTTGTTCCTTTTTGCTATTCAATATGTATCTATTGAAATTTTTTGAAAGAATTTTTGTAAACATACAGCAAATAAAGACGACCTATTTTAAATACCATCTACAACAGTTTCTTTTTATTTTTGTTCTTTATTCTTTATTTTATTCTTTATTTATCTTTATCTTTTTACTTTCTATTTCTCAAAGGTGTCACGCAGGGCACTACGTAATTAAACGTCTAGCAGAAGAGATGCAAAAGATATCAGAGAATAATTAACAAATATACACCATCTGACAGTATAAAGAAAGAATGTCTCGTAGGACAGCTCACATAGTAGTGAATGAATCATCTGAATGGCCAGAATGTCAGATGCAAATAATAACTCAGGGAAATACAGGAGAATGTCAGTTATAATTAGAGATGAGCAAAGTTCTTAAAAATTCGATTCGGCTGCGTCGCCAAGTTTTACAAAAAATTTGCTTCATGACGAATTACTTCATCACAAAGCACATTTTTAAAAACGTAGTGGGTGCAATGACAGGGAACAGCGATTGAGCCACTTCCCATCATTATACCCCTCAGATGCCGCATTCATCGCTGAACATTAATATTTAAGTGTAAAAATAATATTAACGTGTAAAATAAAAAAATTAATTAATAAAATAATACTTACCTTATCCATTTGATTAGCCTTTGTATACAAAAAATCTTTTACATATGGGCTTGTATATACTGTTGAGTGAATCGAACTTCAATCCGAATTTTAGGGAGATTCGATTCACCACAAATCAAAATTTCCTTGCTGCATGGAATGGTGGTGAAAAAAAAATCATACTTACCTCATCCGTTTGGGTGCGAAGAGCTGGCCGCCACCATCTTGATTGAAGATCCAGCGTGAAATCTCACGTGGCCGATGATGTCATAGTCACCTCACATGGGATTTCGCGCCCCCACCACTGAACATCTCAGATGCCATGTTCATCGCTGATTGCGGCATCTGAGATCCATATTAAAGCATTTTACTGTTTTCTAATAATAATTAAAAAATTTTTACTTACCACATGCTTAGAGGTCCTCATGGCCATCTTGCTTGAAGATCCAGTGCAAAATCTCACGCGGCGCATGATAGGTCACCACGCACAAGATTTCACTCAGGGTTTTCAATCAAGATGGCCACCACGGCCTATTCATGTTCAAGTGGATGAGGTATGATTTTTTTTTACATTTTTACTGCCATTTCAGGCAAGAGGAATTCGTTACCACGAAGCACAAGGAAATTCGGCTTTGTGACTAATCACATTTTTCCTGAAATTCAGATCAAAGTCCACTAGTTATAATAACAGAAATCAAAGTGGAAGCATCAAGGGAAGTGAAGGGGTGAAGTTTCAAAAAACCAATCTAATCAGTGAGTTTAATAAAATGTAATAGATTTATGTCAGAATACAATGTTGAGAGGACGGGAGGGCAAGCTTGGCGGTTAAGAAATTGGCAGAAATGAGGAGGAGCAGGGGGCTTGGCATGCTCTTATTTATTATAATTGTCAACAATCCAAGGGTTCCATGTCTTAAGAAACGTATGCCTAGTTTTGGTTTTCAACTATAGATTTCTTTGAATTTGAAAAGCTGGCTCACTATGTCTGACCATTATTCTCTCACTATTTGCCAGGGATAAGCAATTTTTAGTTTGTAGGAGCAACATGGCTATGTTATGGCAAATGCCTTTAATCTCTGTATGAATCGATTTCGAGATGGGTTTGATGATAGAGCAGTCAAGCCATAAATGTTTATAAGTCCCTTAAAGAGGTAGTCCAGGATTTTTATATTGATTGAGTATTTTCAGTATAGGTCCTCAATATCTGATCAGTGTGGGTCCGACTCCCAACACCCCTGCCGATAAGCTGCTTGAAAAAACGGCTTCCTAGGCCAATTATATCATCATACATCAGTCCCAATAAGGTCCATTAATTCAATCAAATGGACCTCAGCTGCTGTACCAAGCAAAGCAACTATACAATGTAAGGTGCGGTGCTTGGTAAGCTGTGAGGAGACCAGCTGATTACCAGGGGTGCCGTACCCCCACTGATAAAATGTTGATTATCTATTCTGATGATAGGCCATCAATATAAAAATTCTGGACAGCCTCTTTAAGACAGTTTACATCTCCAACAATTGTTGGAAGTCAACAGTTTAGCCCTTTAAGGAAGACAGGTTTTTGTATTATTGGGTAGACAACTTGAACAAGTTGTTTTGTATCTTGACAACAATTGAAAAACGGTATGAATGGGAAAACATTGCTATGACATGTAATGGACAAAGCAGTATCAAGCTCACTCACCCATAACTGAATAAAATAAGGTTCTGGGTTTGATGTTTGAGACAGAAGGTTAGAGTAGATATTAGATAGAGAGGAGAGGACATTTCTTTGAGTCAATTGTGATGTCAAAGACTGATTTTAATAGATCTCAAAAAGGATCTGCTAATAGGAGGAATGTGTATAAATCACATTCAGTTCTATTGAGAATCTCATGTTTTATCAGAATGTGGAAGAGTTTAGACCATGGTTGAGTCAAGTCCTGCTGGCAGCCTGCTGTCCAACAGAAACACACATAAAGGCATAATTGGTGGGGGGAGGGGGATCTTGAGTTACGAAATGAAAGTCAAACTCCAGTAGTGCCTTTGGTGATGTCACTTACTATTTGAGGTTTTGTGGCAGTACAGTCCCTGACAGAAGTTCTGTCGCTTATCCATGTTGTGGAAACTAAAGCTTATAACCTGACTTAAAATTCATCCATTGGTTTTAGAAAGCTGAAACCCTCCCAAATGAGGTTTTTTTTTATGAAAATAAATTTGCTTCACTGCTGAAATATTGATCATTTAATGAACACAGAAAGGTCAGATTTTGGCAAGACAAAAGTCTTGTCGCCCACAGAAAGTAATGTGAAAATCAAACAAATAATTCACTTCAAATACAAAGATATGTTTCATAACATTGGTGAATGAAGTTGTGGTGCTATTAGAGCCATATTTAATATTTTGTGTCACTTCCATGAGCTTGAAGGACTGCATCCATGCGTTTCGACAATGATTCATACAATTTATTGATGAAGTCATCAGGAATAGCAAATAATGCAGTCTTACATGCCTCCCAGAGTTCATCAAGATTCTTTGGTTTTGTCTTCCAAGCTTCCTCTTTCATCCTACCCCAAACATGCTCAATGATGTTCATGTCTGATGACTGGGCTGGCCAGTCCTGGAGCACCTTTATCTTCTTTGCCTTGAGGAACTTTGATGTAGAGATGGATGTATGAGATAAAGCACCATCCTGCTGCAAAATTTGACTCCTTTTATGATTGGGAATGTAAGAGGTAGCTAATACTTCTTGATATTTTAGGCTATTGATATTGCCTTCCACCTTGAAAATGTTTCGCACACCCCCATACTGAATGTAACCCCAGACCATGATCTTTCCACCACCAATATGAGAAATCCACCTTGTTCCACTTTTCCAGCGTCCATCCTTTTAGCAGGCTGTGGGCCTTGGCAAATGCCACACGGTTTTTTAATTGCCTTTTGTTTAGTGCTGGCTTCCTGGGCTCTGATTCGACCATGGAGGCCATTTCGAGACAGAATCTTACACACTGTTCTAGTTGACACAGGGACTTGAGGTGACCACGCCTGTTGGAGCTCTGCTGCAGTGGAAGAGGGGCTGGCTTTTGATTTTGGAACCAACAAACGTTCCTCCTGAGCAGTTGTCTTGCGGGGTCTGCTGGACCTGGGCTTGTGAAAAACATCTATAGTCTCTTCAAATATTTTTTTAATTCTTTGTACTTGACGCTGAGACACATTAAAGGTGCCAGCCACCTCTGCAGTGGATCTGGTCTTCAGCCTCTTGATAATCAAGGCTTTGGTCGCAGGGTGGATTTTTGGCATGTCAGAGGTCAAGTTGTAGTTCAAGTGAAGGTCTGGGGTGCTGGAGTTCTTTTTATACATACCCACTAATTACCCGATCAATTAGTGAGCACAGGGGAGGCTGTAAACTACAGTAGGATTGGGTGCATTATATAACAAGGCGACAAAACTTTTGTCTTGCCAAAATCTGACCTTTCTGTGTTCATCAAATGATCAACATTTCAGCAGTGAAGCAAATTTATTTTTGTAAAAAAAAACCTCATTTGGGAGGGTTTCAGCTTTTCTAAAACCAATGGATGAATTTTAAGTCAGGTTATAAGCTTCGGTTTCCACAACATGGATAAGCGACAGAACTTCTGTCAGGTACTGTAGTGTTTTGGAGCCATAAAAGTATTAGGCAGTGGGGAGTTAGCAGGCTTATTTACAGTTGGGTGTAGCCCATTCAGTAGTGGACATAAGATTGATCCAAAAGGATAACTTATTTGCTTTGTAATAGTTGTATAAACCTGGAAGCACAAAGCATCCTTGCTTCTTTTTCTGTGCTACATTGAAAAAAGCCAGTCTAGGGCACCTCAAGAAATGTAATGAATAAACTGTGCAGACCTGTTTAAAAAATTGGGACAGTTTGCAGAACATTTAGAAGTTTAGGTAAGGCGTAGGACTTTAAAATATTTTTCCTTCCCATCCGAGAATTACAATATAGTTGTAGGTTAGAGATTTGTAACCCAATGTTAGTCAACAGTGGGGTATACGTTAGGAAATTCAAGTGCATCAAGTCCTCCCAGCCTCTCATGTCATTGCCCTGACTGTAGCAGTGAGGTCCCATTAGAAGACAGAGAGGGGCTATAGATACTAAAGCTATAGGATCCGGTATATCTATATTTAATATCGTAGAATTTCCAAGTTTAACTTTAAAGTTAGAAGACCTTCCAAACATTTTCCAAAATCTAGAGCACAGCAGCTTTCCATTGTACCTTGAATCTTACCTGGTAGGTCAGAAAGGGTAAGATAGAGTTGTTCCTGTTCTGCAACATGGCATTGCTGTATCCTTTAAGGGATGGAGACTCCTGAGAAAATCAACAAGTTTCTGTACATAGATGAAATATTTAGGAAAACAGATATTTTATGTAAAAATTCCCACTGCATCTTTAAAAAAATCCCTTCTCTTTTGGCTAGCTCCAGCCATCTGGCAGACAAAGTGAACAATGAGCACATTATGTACTAAACGGTGATGGATTGGTTAGGCTGTGAAAGATTGGGAAGACAGAGAAGGCCTAATTTTCTTGGTCAGTGAACTTTGCACACTGTATTAGAGTCACATAGAAAATAATCCATTACTGTTCAGTTCTTTTAACGGCGGAGCTAGAAGTTCCATTCTTAGAAATTTTTTTTTTTCAAACAAAAATGAATTTAGATGCCACCTTGTAATATTAATAATTATAATAATAACCAGACCACAAGTGATTCTACCAGAGCCTGAGAAAAGCAGCAGACACAAAAGCAGAAAAACCTGAAAAAAGTGCAACAACCCAGTTCTGGAAAAACCTGTGGGAAAATAAAAATGGGTACATTTGTACAAAAGAATGTACAGAGTGGATAAAGGATTTTGAAAAGAAATGGAAGGAAAAGCATGGAAAGATTGATCATAACAACAGAAATGGTGAAAAAAACGGATTAAGAAGGTTTAGAACAGGACATCATCTGATAGTGATCAAGTGCATGCATTCCAGCTCACATATCTGACTAGTCTGTACCAAATAATGGACACTCCGGTTAATAACCTTGTGGAAACAGGAAGGACCAATGACTGGTTGACATCTGGCAAAACATGCTTGATCCAGAAATTACCTGTCTGCCCACAATGTTCAAGCTGCTCACTAGCACAATAGTGGACAAAATCCAAGATTACATGGAAGTACAGAAAATAACATCCTGGCAGTGGAGCAAAGAGGAAATCAAGTAAACAGCAGAGGTACAAAAGACCAGCTTCTAATTGACAAAATGATATAGAGGAATTGCAAAAGAAAAACCAATTTACACAGTTTGGATCAACTACAAAAAAGCCTTGACTCACTTCCACACAGCTGGAACACTAAATGCCTGGAAGCCATTGGCATCAGCAAAAACATCACCACATTTACAAAAAAATGCGATGAAACAATGGAAGACAGAACTGTCAGATTGAAATTAGAATTATGAGCAGGTCAACATCATGAGGGGGATTTTCCAGCGTGACTCACTTTTACCCCTACTATTCATTATTGCCATGATCCCACTGCCCATCATTTTATATAAGACAAACCTTGGCAACATCCAACATCGGAAAGCTCAGCAAAAATATCAAACTTGCAGTACATGGATGACTTAAAGCTCTATGGAAAATCTGAAACCGAAATCCAGTCAATTATACACTTGGGACCTTCAGTACTGATATTGTCATTGAATTTGGCTTAGGCAAATGTGCCACATAGCACTGAAGAAGGGTAACATCACATAATGTGAAAGTATTGAAATGCCCAATGGCCAAGCCATAAAGTGTCACCAACCTGACAAATACAAATACTTTGGAATGCTGTAGCTGGACAACAGCAAGTGAAAACCTTGATGCACAAAGAATATATCCAGAGTGAGAAAAATACTGAAGAGCAAACTGAATGGTGAGAATACCATCAAGGCCATCAACATCTGGGCCATACCCTTCTTTCGATACACTGCTGGGATCATCAACTGGTCAGAAGCAAACTTGAATACATTGGACAGAAAAACTTGAAAACTGATGACAATACACTACAGTGTACACCCACATAGGGATGTTGATCCACTCTACCTGCCCAGAACATCAGGAGGAAGAGGATTACTGCATGTGATGGTTGAAGAAGAAAAACATTCATCCAAGACTGTCAAGTAAGGACTAGAGATGAGCGAGCATGCTCGTCTGAGCTTAGTGCTCGTTCGAGCATTAGGGCACTCGTATGTGCTCGATGCTCGGACGAGCATCTCGCCATGCTCGAGGAAATTGCATCTCCCGCATTTTGAATTTTTGGCGCCTATAACTCAGCCAATCACTAGCCAGGAGACTCTGCGGTACCCCCCAACATCACGTGGGGCCTTACATGTCGATAGCAGGGGTTGGCTGGCCAGATCAGGTGACCCTGGAATATACTAGTGACGTCCGGCGGTGCTCGGCTCAGAGGCTGTCTGGATGTCGTTAGGGACAGATCTGCTGCGTTTCATGGAGAGTGTTAGGGCCTGGATTTAGTTCTCTGTTAGGCAGGAGTGATCTCAAAAGAACCCAATAGCCCTTCTAAGGGCTACAAGACACTTTTTTTTCTCCTTCTGGCTGGGCTGGCTGGCACTAGTAGTGCAGCTATCGCCATATTTGCAGCAGTTTGCAGGGAGACTGCAAAAAGGTTTTTTTTGCTCTCAGTGATATAGAAAAATCTGAGTGCGACATTTTTCTGGGTTGCAGTGAAAATAGCCACAGTCAGCAGGGGCTGAGTTTGCTCTCTGATATATTCTGCACGTCACGTTAAAAAGAAAATAAAAAATTCGTTTTTTTTGTTGTTTTATCTCAGTGATACAGCTGTGTGGAACCATTCTGTGTGTCACAGTTCAGCTGTCCAGTCACCACAAACCACAATCTGTATTTTCTGTCCAGGTGACCCATACTGTACGTCATGTAATTAAAAAAGGTCTTTTGCTCCCACTGATACAGCTACATTAGAAAAATCTCTGTGCGACATTTGTCTGGGTTGCACTTAAGCAGACCAAGTCTGCTTAATCTAATAGTTTCAGTGTAATTGCTCCATACTGCACGGTACGTAATAAAATACGTAATTTTGCTCTAACTTATCCACCTATATATTAACTTGTTCAGATTGAACAAGTTTGTGGGTTTCAGTACAGCAGACCCATTTTTTTTTTTGTATATATAATACACTTATATACAGAAAATGTTGAACCCCAGGGCTAAGGGTCGAGGACGAGGGCGTGGGCATTAAATTACTGCAGGGGGCAGAGGCCATGGTCCTGGGCAGGGTGAGACAGTACCTGCTGATGAGGGAGCAGGGGAACGCCGCAGAGCTACACTCCCTAGCTTCATGTCTCAACTTACAGGGACACGTGGTAGAGCACTGTTGAAACCACAACAGTGCAAACAGGTGATGTCGTGGATTGCGGACAATGCTTCAAGTAATTTGTCCACCAGTCAGTCTTCCACGCAGTCCACCCACGTTACCCAAGGGAGCACTCCTCTGGCTCCTCCACCTCAACCTCCTTACCTCTAGTCTGCCCTCTCCCAGGAAAATTTGGAATGCGATCCGGCATACTCTGAGGAACTGTTTTCTGGACCCTTCCCAGAGTCACAAACCACTTCTCAGGTTGCTGCTGACCTCTTTCCCGATGCCCAAGTTTTCCAACTGTCGCAGTCTGTGGGTGATGACATTGTTGACTTAGTGGAAGAAGTGTGTAAAGAGGTGTCGGACGATGAGGAGACACGGTTGTCAGACAGTGGTGAAGTTGTTGTCAGGGCAGGAAGTCTGAGCAGACTGAGGAATCGGAGGATGACGAGGTGACTGACCCAAGCTGGGTTGATATGCCGAGTGAAGACAGTGCTTCAGAGGCGGAGGCGAGTGCTGCACCAGAACAGGTTGTAAGAGGCAGTGGTGTGGCCAGAGGGAGAAGCAGGGCCAAAGCTGGTGCATCAGCAGCAACTGTTTCACGTAGTGAAGCTCCCGTGGCGAGGCCTAGATGTTCGCAAGTCTGGAGGATCTTTAAAGAAATTGAAGATGACCGACGGACTGTGGTGTGCAACCTGTGCCACACCAGGATCAGCAGGGGTGCCACCACTACTAGCCTAACCGCCACCAGCATGCGCAGGCATATGAGTGCTAAACACCCCACTCAATGGAACCAAGGCCGTTCACCACCTCCTGCGGGTCACACCACTGCTCCTTCCCCTGTGTCACTCTCTGCCTCTGCTAGTCAACCCCCTGCCCAGGACCCCGGCACAAGCGCCTCCCGCCGTAAAACCACACCTTCGCCTCCACGATCCTCCACAACCTCCACCAATGTGTCCCAGCACAGAGTTCAGCTGTCTTTACAGCAGACGCTGTAGCGCAAGAGGAAATACAGTTCCACCCACCCACCCACATGCCCAAGCCCTCGACGTCCACATCTCCAAATAGCTGAGCCTGGAGATGCTGCCCTATAGGCTGGTAGAGACCGAGGCCTTTTGTAACCTCATGGCGGTGGCTGCCCCTCGGTATTCGGTCCCCAGCCGCCACTATTTTTCCCGATGTGCCGTCCCAGCCCTACACCAGCACGTGTCACAGAACATCATCCGTGCCCTGACCAACGCTGTTTCTGTTTCGGACATGTGGACAAGTGCTGCCGGGCAGGGACAATATATATCACTGACGGCACATTGGGTTAACTTGGTGGAGGCTGGGACCGAGTCTGACCCTGGGGCCGCTCATGTACTGCCCACACCGAGGATTGCGGGGCCTACCTCGGTCACGGTCTCTCAGACATACTATGCCTCCTCCGATGACCCCTCCTCCACCTCCTCCTCCGAATTACCATCTGTGGGCACGGCACCTTCAGTCGGTAGCTCTAGGCGCAGCAGCAGTGCCGTGGCTAAGCACCAGCAGGCGGTGCTCAAACTGCTGAGCTTAGGTGACAAAAGGCACACCGCCCAAGAACTATTACAGGGTAACACGGCGCAGACCGATCTGTGGCTGGCACCGCTAAACCTCAAGCAAGGCATGGTTGTGTGTGACAACGGGCGTAACCTGGTGGCAGCTCTGCAACTCGGCAGACTCACACATATGCCATGCCTGGCCCACGTGTTCAATCTCATAGTTCAGTGGTTCCTCAAGACATACCCAAATCTGTCTGATTTGCTCACCAAGGTGCGCCGCATCTGTGCGCATTTCCGCAAGTCGACCACAGATGCTGCCACTCTCAGGGCAGCGCAGCGCCGACTACAACTGCCCGCTCACCGACTGTTGTGCGACGTGCCGACAACTTTGAGGAGTCAACACAGATGGTCAGCGGCGATGCCGCCATTATCAGCCTCACCATCCCGCTGCTTTGCCTGTTGAAAAACTCACTGCTCAGCATGAAGTCAGAAGCTTTGCGCTTGTCACAAGAGACGTTGGAGGAAGATATGTCGCTTGATTAGCCAGAGCACCCTCCGGTCTGTTTCTCAGCGCGTATCGGAGGAGGGGGATGAGGATGAGGAGGAAGAGGAGGAGAATGTTGGCAAGACAGAAGAGGGTACCAATGCTCAGTCCTTCTTAACTCTTGAGCGTGTATGGGCTGAAGAGGAGAAGGAAATGGAGTCAGGCCAGTGAGGAGAGGGAATTCTTGCGTGTTGGGACCCTGGGGCACATGGCAGACTTCATGTTAGGCTGCCTATCCCGTGACCCTCGCGTTAGAAGAATTTTTTCAAACACCGACACGTGGCCTGAACTGGCACTGTACGCCTTGGAGGTGCTGGCCTGCCCTGTCGCTAGCGTGTTGTCAGAGCCGGTATTCAGTGCAGCTGGTGGCATCATCACCGCTAAGCGTACACGCCTGTCAACTGACAGCGCTGACAGGCTGACGCTTATTAAAATGAACAAAGCCTGGATTTCACCGGAATTCAAATCTCCTCCGGGGGAAAGCAGCTAAAGATTAACATTACTTATGTATCCGATTCCTCTTCTCTACTCCTCCTACTCCTCCTCCTCCTCCTCCTCTCCTCCTCCTCCTCCTCCTCCTCCTTGTCGTCTTTGCCTAATGCTGACCCAAAACGCAATTTTTTTTTAGAGGGCCAACTGGCACTCTTTAACGACAATTTTTCCGAAGGGCCCCCTACAGGCCCTCTCTCCAAACAATTTTTCCGGAGGGCCACCTACAGGCCCTCTCTCTAAACAATTTTTCCGGAGGGCCACCTACAGGCCCTCTCTCCAAAAATTTTTACGGAGGGCCCCCTA
The DNA here is from genome assembly GCA_900303285.1 of Rhinella marina. Classification (NCBI taxonomy): domain Eukaryota; kingdom Metazoa; phylum Chordata; class Amphibia; order Anura; family Bufonidae; genus Rhinella; species Rhinella marina. The sequence continues at coordinate 885 of ONZH01003809.1, read as the reverse complement.
CAGGCCCTCTCTCCAAACAATTTTTCCGGAGGGCCACCTACAGGCCCTCTCTCTAAACAATTTTTCCGGAGGGCCCCTTACAGGCCCGCTCTCCAAACAATTTTTCCGGAGGGCCACCGGAGGCCCTCTCTCCAAACAATTTTTCCACAGTGTCAACTACTGACACTGTAAAACAATGTTTCAGGAGCGTCAAACAGACAGTCCAAAACAATTTTTCAGGAGGCGCAAGTACCGACATTTAAAAAAAATTTTTTTGCTGAGGCTTTCGACTTTATGTACTCGAAAAGAAAAATTTTTTGGAGGCTCAACAAAAGCCATTTTACTGCATTCTTAGTCGGACAAAGTCATCGGTTGTGTAACCGCCATGCTGTGTCAGGCTAAATTTGGGTGCTTCACCAGCTACCGCATACTAACACAGTCACTTGTTGGTGTCACCGCCATGCTGTGTCAGGCTTATGCCTGCATCGTGTGGCTGGGGATAGGAGAGCAGTGCCAGCATGGGCATGGGTGATGTACCTTCGTTGCACCTAGTTGGGTGCTTCCCTAACATGTGATGGGCATGTGCCTCGCCTTTCTTGGTCTGGGTCAGCACAATTGCCATAAGGGTAACCACCAGGCTGTTGCAGGAGAATTTGGGGTAATGGTGGGATTAGGCAGCCTCAGAGACATCCATGCATGCTGCCCGTGCTGTTTCCTGTCCATTTCCGTGGTGTTTCCATCATTTTCTGATGTTTCCAGGTTTTCACCCAGCCTTCCCTAGGCAGCCTTGGTCCCCTGCAAAAAATGCTCGAGTCTCCTATTGACTTCAATGGGGTTTGTTACTCGAAACGAGCAGCCGAGCATAGGGAAAAGTTTGTCTCGAATAACGAGCACCGAGCATTTTAC
>ONZH01003808.1:0-41671 GCA_900303285.1 Rhinella marina | reverse complement strand
CAGAATACAGCCGATCTGTATTATAACCCCTGTAATTTCACCAGATTCCACTCCACTTGAACCCCCACTGCTCCTGAGTGCTCCACCCTGCCCCCCATATATGAGCTCCATATACGCCCCTCACCTGCTCCCCATGAAGCTCTGTGTACTCCAGGACAACGACATCCCCCCCTCACACAGCTCCTGCAGTCCCGGTTTGTCTGCACTTCCAATATTTGGTCTTGTGACCATGAAGGAGCATGTGACCAGTGAAGTCACAGACCTCCTTCTAATAACTCCATTCTAGCACTAACCCTGATCTTATATCCTGGTGACTACAGGACCTGTGATGTCACACGATAGCTCCGCTTTAATCCTCTCTTCATGTGACTGATCACATGACCATAATATCATCAAATGTCCTGGAGTCACTAAGAGTTCAAGTATGTTATACATCCTAGTGACTTCAGGACCTTTGATGATGTCATGGTCATGTGATCAGTGACATGAGGGGAGGAGGAGTAAAGTAGTGGAGGTTTTTCACTGTTCAGCGCTTCCTGTTATGTGACCAGTGTGACATCATCACAGGTCCTGCAGCCCCAGGAGGTGAGATCTACAGTTATTGGTCGGGGGATTGCGACTTGGTTCTGGGTTTATTAGAATGGAGCGGTTCTATAGGTGATATATAGCAGGTCCAGCCAGCAGGGGGCAGCACCGGCCATAGAGAGTCTCTGCTCACACAGTCTGGAGGTCAAGGGGGGAGTTCTCCTCAGACATGTCTGCTCTCCCCCTGTAATATTAGGAGACCCCCCAGACCCCTGTAAGAGTGGCTGTTCTCCTGGATTAGAGGGGTCTTCCATCACACAATGTTCTGTGATATCACTAGGATATGGAGTCAGTGTGTGATGGGTGGGGACAACCTCTTCTAGATGAAGGGGCTGCAGCGCTGTGTCCTCTCCTCACTTTCCCTGCACAGCGGAGGCCGGAGCTCTAATGAGCAGAAACTGTGGAGGAGATTGAGCAGTAAAGCAGCTCTGCAGCCCCTTCATTCTCAGGATTAGTGGGGTCCTGATAGAGGCGAGCCCCCACCCACCGCACACTGATGACGTGTTCTAGTGATAGAATATCTGGATATTGCTTAACTGAAAGTCTAGACCAGGGATGCTCAACCTGTGGCTCTCCAGCTGTTGTAAAACTACAACTCCCACCATGCCCTGCTGCAGGCTGATAGCTGGAGGCTGTCCAGGCATGTTGGGAGTTGTAGTTTTGCCACAGTTAGAGGGACGCAGGTTGAGCATCCCTGATCTAGAAGTTCCTCTTGACCTTCAGGCAGGACTGAATGGCATTTTGGGACACCAACGGAAGACTGCAATGGCAAAGCCCGATCCTGCAGAAGAGATATCCAGCCTCTAGTGATTTGAGAAGGTGTTGGATGATGTCCAAGAGGCTGCTTGACAGAGCTGATCCAAGGACAGCAAGGCACTCTGCCCAGGAAGCAGCAGTAGATCCTTGTAGTGTGGCTTTATTTGTAAGGCGACAACCGACCTGAGGCTTTGGCTTTCAAACCCCTTCGGGGACCTTATAATCGAGGAATCAAGTATTCTTCTTTTCTGAAAGATGAAGTTATCTCAAGATAGATAAGAACTGCTCTCTTGATGTCTAAGCTATGTGGCACTTACTATTGCCTGTTTGAGGTTCTGGAAATAATGATGGCAATAAAAACTCCTGATTGAGATTTGCCACTGAGATTCCAGTCCTTGACCTTTGAAATAAAAGAAAGGACAGTACACGGCCGAATATGGTATTCGGCCGAGCATGGCGGTGCTCGGGACCACGCTGTGTTCGGCTGAACACCGCATGTGCTCGAGCGCCATACTCGAGCCCCCTCCCTGCACGTTTCTTGTCTGCTACGCATATCAAGGCAACATTACCTGTGTTGCATGTGCAGTCTAACGTTTCTGTATCCTAAATACCTGAAATCCAGTGTATTTTTTTTCTGCCGCTAATCAAGGTGACATTACCTGTGCTGCGTGTGCAGTCTAACATTTCTGTGTCCTAAATACCTGAAATCCAGTGTATTTTTTTCTGCCGCTAATCAAGGCGACATTACCTGTGCTGCGTGTGCAGTCTAACGTTTCTGTGTCCTAAATACCTGAAATCCAGTGTATTTTTTTCTGCCACTAATCAAGGCGACATTACCTCTGCTGTTTAACGTTTGTGTATCGTAAATATTTCTGACATTCAGTGACATTTTTCCTGCTGTTGGCGACAGCGACATTTCCTGCGCTGTGTCTGCTGTTTAACGTTTGTGTATCCTAAATATTTCTGACATTTGGTGAAATTTTTCTGCTCATACTGTTAAAAAAATCTGCACTACTGTACTTGTGACAAACTTGCATATATACCATTTAATATGCGCAAGGCGAGCGGTAAGGGACAGGAAAGTGGGCATACTGCTGATGGTTCATGCAGAGGCCATGGTTCTGCACGCGGTAAAACTGTGCCTGCTGGCAGAGTACAAGAAACATAGTCATCCAAAACTCCTAGCTTCATGTCCCAGTTTGCAGGGCGGCGCAAGACACCACTCTTGATGCTACACCAGTGCAACCAAGTAGTCAGTTGGATTGCAGCAGATAATGCTTCCAGTTGGTTAAGCACATCCTCTCTTCCACAAAGTCCAGTCTCAGTAGCCAAGAGTCTGGTCAACAAAATCCTCACCCTGATCCTCCTTCCTCCCACCATGCAGAGTCCCACACTTGGATATTCCGAGGAACTTTTTTTCATCGCCGTTCCTTGATTTGGGCCTCTCACCAAGCCCGCTTGAAGAGGGACATGAGGAGATGTTGTGCCCTGATTCCCAAACTCATGAGCATCCACAGACTGAAGAAGATGACGGTGGGGAACTGCAATTAGTGTCTGACGAGGTCCATGATGATGATGAGACACAGTTGCCAATAAGTCAAGGGCAATTAGTGTCTCAAGAGGTTGATGATGAGGATGAGATGCAGTTAAGTCAGGTTCTTGTTAGGTCACCATGTCAGGAGGAGGACCAGAGTGAGGAGGTAGTGGACAATTAAATCGCTGACCCAACCTGGGAAGGGATCTTCAGCACCACAACAGGCTGGAAGAGGCAGTGGGGTGGCAAAAGGGAGAAGACAGGCCATGACAACTAGGCCCGCAACTGTTCCTCAACTTGCCAAGGGGTAGGTGTTCCGCAGTCTGGCGCTTTTTTGAGGAAAGTGCTGACAATAAAAGAATTGTAATTTGCAACCTGTGCTGTACCAAAATGAGCAGGGGCGTGATCACTAGCAACCTGACCACCACCAACATGATCCGCCACATGGCAGCAAAGCACCCTAATAGGTGGGCCGAACGCCTGGGTCCACGATCGGTGTCTGCGGGTCACACCACTGCCTCCTCTTCCCCTGTGTTACGTGCTGTCCAAGATGCAGGCCCAGATGCCTCCCGCCCTGCACCTGGACCTTCGCAAGCACCCTCAGCAAGCACGTCCACTTCAGTGTCCCAGACTGAGCTGTGGCTCTCGCCACTCAACCTACAGCCAGGCACGGATGTGTCTGATAACGGCCACAACTTGGTGGCGGCTTTGGAGCTCGGCAACCTCACACACATACCATGCCTGGCCCAAGTCTTCAACTTAGTTGTTCGGCGTTTTCTCAAAACCTACCCCAATTTGCCGCAGCTACTGGTGAAGGTCTGCCGCCTGTGTGCCCATTTCCGAAAGTCACCTTCAGCTTCAGCCGGTCTGGCAATGCTGCAGCAGCGCTTGCACTTGCCAGCTCACTGACTGCTGTGCGACCTGAGCACCCGCTAGAACTCCACCTTCCACATGTTGGGCAGGCTTTGTGAGCAGCAGAGGGCAGTAGTAGAATACCAGCTGCAACACGGTCGGAGCCTTTCCAGTCAGCTTCCGCTCTTCACAAGCGACGAGTGGGCATTGATGTCTGACCTCTGTGAGGTTTTACGCAACTTTGATGAATCTACACAGATGGTGAGCGTCGATAATGCAATTATCAGCGTAACCATCCCACTTCTGTGTCTACTAAAACGGTCACTGCTCACAATAAAGGCGGATGCTTTGCATGTGGAAGAGGTGGAAATGGAAGACCCTACACAGGGTGATAGCGAGACTACCCTCAGTTTGTCTTGTCAGCGCAAATTGGAGGAGGAGGAGGAGCAGGAGACGGTTGCCACTGCTACAGAGGTTAGTACCCATTACAGGTTTACTCCATCTCTTCGGCGTGGATGGGCCAAAGAAGAGGACGAGGAGATTGAGAATCATCCTCCTGGTGAGGAGAGCGAAACCTTGTCTGTTGGAACTCTGGCACACATGGCTGACTTCATGCAATGCTGCCTTTCCCGTGACCCTTGCGTTATACGCATTTTAGCCAACACTGATTACTGGTTGTTCACCCTTCTCGACCCCCGCTACAAAGAGAACTTCTCATCTCTCATTCCTGTGGTGGAGAGGACAAGCAAAATGGTGCAATACCAGAAGGCCCTTGTAGAACAATTGCTCCAAAAATTTCCAGCTGACAACACTGGTGGCAGAGTACGTACTTCCTTGGGCACCCCAGGAGGGGAGACGAGGGGAATATACAGCAGTTCCAACAGAGGCAGGGCGACACTCTCCAAGGCCTGGGACAGTTTCATGACACCCCGCCAGCACCCTCACCCTGATGAACGGCCTAGTGTCACAAGGAGGGAAACATTTTGGAAGATGGTGAAGGAGTAGCTGACCGTGTCAACGTCCTCAGTGATCCCTCTGTTCCTTATGATTGGGTGTCTAAGCTGGACACGTGGCAGAAACTCTACGCCTTGGAGGTGCTGGCCTGCCCTGCCGCCAGCATTTTGTCAGAGCAGGTATTTAGTACCGCTGGGGGCATAATAACTGATAAACGCATCTGCCTGTCAACTGACAATCCAGACAGGTTGACGCTTATCAAAATGAACAAGGCCTGGATTGCCCCTGACTTCTCTACTCCACCAGAGGAAAGCGGCTGAACATGAAGGAACTTTAAATGTGGCTTTTAGGGTGAATTGAATACACTGTATTCCCATGTACCCCCTTCCTCTTCTCGTCCTCTTCCTCCTCATCCTCCATCATATCAGACTGCTTATTAGGCTGCCCTGGACGTTCACCAGCAGGCCCTCACCTCTAATTTTTAAGACGGTCACCAGCGGGCCCTCACCACAAATTTTTAAAACGGTGACCAGCAGCCCCTCACCACTAATTTTTAAGATGGTCACCAGCAGGCCCTCAACCATAATTTTTTAGATGGTTAGCTCAGCAGCAGGCCCTCAACCATAGTTTTTTAGACAGTCAGCTCAGCAGCAGGCCCTCAATCATGATTTTTTTAGACGGTCAGCCAAGCAGCAGGCCCTCAACCATAATTTTTTAGACGGTCAGCTCAGCAGCAGGCACTCAACCATGATTTTTTTAGACGGTCTAAAACGGTATGTTTGTGAACAAACCTGTAGTACAAATGTTAACGCTTTGGATAGTTTTAGAGTAACTTTTGAATAAATGTTAAGATTTAGCTTACTACCTCTACTCACTTTTTTTTTAAATTAAATTGTGGTAGTTTTGGGGGAAGCATTCCCCTAGCTCTCCCCTGTGGGCATTTTTTTGTTGTTTATTTAAATGATATCATGCCAACCTGGCGCCTACTGGGCAGGGTTACCCTGGTATCAAAATTCCTTCTAAATTTTTGTTGGGGGTAAAACAATTGAAAGGTTAATGTACACTGTTTAATACTGTGTAACTGCATTTTATATGTTGTGATATATATCCTGTTCATTATCACTGTATTTGCAAAGCTCTGTGGAAAGGGTTAATGAATACTGAGAGACTGTTAGGACTTTGAATGAGAAGCTGGTAATTTTCCACAGCTGCCGTAGTGTTTAAAGAAGAGCATGTTTTGGAGGAAAAAAGCCAGACTCATTTACCATGAAAACCAGACAGACTGACCTTTTGAATGTCTGGTTTTAGCTATGTTGTTGTGTCTGGAAACTTGTTTTTGTCTGGAAAAACTGCTGTGTCATTACAATTAAGTATTATTGAAGCTCTAATGTAAGTCTATGACAGACAGGAATTGAAACAATGTATCCGTTTGTGCTGAGCTTTTCCACTCGACCCCTCCCACTAGAAGGTTTTAGTCTAGCTAAAACTGGTATATAAGGTGTAATGCCGTCAGCTCCTACAGCCAGTGTTGAAGAAAGGCAGGGACATAACCAAGTCACTTCAATCCGGTTTATTGATGGTTCCAGCCAACTTACAGCCGGATCACAGCCGTGGTGTGACACTTTAATAATTTGAGACACTTTAATTTATGTGATATGCTCTTACAAATATTATTTTGCTCTCATTCCTCCATGTTTCTCTCAGGTTCCCTGGGTACATGCCACTCTTTTTATTAAAGACAATGGTCCTTTCCATCGATGACCCACCAAGGATGGAGAAGGACATAAACCACATGGCTGCGAGGATATTAGACCTCACCCTGGAGATCATCTCCTTGATAACTGGAGAGGTGAGAGTCTCACATGACATCACTCTTATCTCTAGTAATAAACCAGGGAAATGACTGAAAAGGTGAAGGATTCTTAGAATCTCTGTAGTGATCGGCATCTCCCCATACACAGGATTACACAGTAGTGAAGAAGTCGTCTGGTGAGTGTCTGACACCCCATGTGTCAGGAGGAAGGAGCAGGACCCAGAGCCCCATCACCGAGCCTCCACCTCATTCCCTGATACATGAGCAGAAGATCCTAGAACTTACCAACAGGATCACTGAGCTGCTGAGCGGAGAGGTGAGTGCTGCTGGGAATGCTGGGACATTATACAATAACGCCAAGGGAGGGGTCTGGTAATGACTGTATCCTTGTGTTGTCAGGTTCCTATAAGGTGTCAGGATGTCGCTGTCTATTTCTCCATGGAGGAGTGGGAGTATTTAGTAGAACACAAGGATCTGTACAAGGACAGAAACCACATGGCTGCGAGTATATTAGACGTCACCCTGCAGATTATCTCCTTGATAACCGGAGAGGTGAGAGTCTCACATGACATCACTCTTATCTCTAGTAATAAACCCGGGAAATGTCTGGAAAGGTGAAGGATTCTTAGAATCTCTGTAGTGATCGGCGTCTCCCCATACACAGGATTACACAATAGTGAAGAAGTCGTCTGGTGAGTGTGTGACACCCCGTGTGTCAGGAGGATGGAGCAGGACCCAGAGCCCCGTCACCGAGCCTCCACCTCATTCCCTGATACATGAGCAGAAGATCCTAGAACTTACCACCAGGATCACTGAGCTTCTGAGCGGAGAGGTGAGCGCTGCTGGGAATGCTGGGACATTATACAATAACGCCAAGGGAGGGGTCTGCTAATGACTGTTTCCTTGTGTTGTCAGGTTCCTATAAGGTGTCAGGATGTCACTGTCTATTTCTCCATGGAGGAGTGGGAGTATTTAGAAGAACACAAGGATCTGTACAAGGACGTCATGATGGAGATTCACCAGTCCCTCACATCACCAGGTAAGAGGAGACCTTCTATAATTGTGGGGGAGAGAACACTTTTGAGATTCAGATTCCCCCATCATCTGATGTGTTTATTATTGGCTGTCTGAGGAATGTTCTGCCACGCTAAATGAATTGGACACATCAGGCAGCTGCCTTCGCAATTGTCAACCAGTGAAGTCCAGGATGTGCTCAATGAAATGCTGCAGGTCATGGTAGCACGTTTAGGCAACGTAGGCTCACAGTAGGAGGAACAATATTGGCCTGAGGATGTCCAGTTGCAAAAGGTCTCTGGGGAAGCTTTGGAGAAATGGCTGTACCACTGGTTCCATGACCAAATCAATGTAATACTGTTACTATACCTGAAATCAAGACTAGAGGGGTCCGGTTTCCATGCATTATGTCACCCCAACACCATAATCCCAGGAGTAGGACCAGTGTGACATTCCTTTGTGATGGCCTCTTCATAGCGTTGCCCATGTGGTCTCCAGACAATCTTCAGCTATCATTGTGTCTGAGACAAAAGTGGGACTCGGTTGCCCTCTTTCCACCTCTTGCTGTCATTCCAGTTCATAATTGTTCTCCAAACCACCCGGAAATGCAATGTGGTTCAGTGCTGAGATCTGGGGCTAGGCGCAATCTGTCGGAGTGATAAACCAAGGTCTCTCTCTTCAAGGATTGAGTGGCTAAAAATTGGTATTTTCAATCTTTTATGTTTCCCCACTTGCCATAGATTAAAGCTAGGTGATTGAATATTTTATCTTAGTGAGTCTTTCTACTTCCTCGACTTTCATAACCTTAAGGTTTGTCCTTCTTGGTGCTGCAATTTCAGTGTTGAGTGTATAATCTTTCTTTGTTGTTTTACAAGAACATGCGATTTACTTATTGAAATTGTACATTAGCCTTAGTTTTCTTTCACCTCCTATTTACTTTAATAATAATAACCGTTATTTATATAGCGCCAACATATTCCGCAGCTCTTTACAATCAGGCAGTTCATGTAGAAACAGTCATAAATAACATAGCAACAGACAAGTCAATAATCAGAACAAGAGGAATGAGGGCCCTGCTCGCAAGAGCTTACAATCTATGAGGGGAAAGGGGTAACACAAATGGTAAATGTGCTTGTTTTGTGCAGTGGTCCAGCCATTTTGGTAAAGTAGGGAAGTAGATATAAAGCTGTATGAGCCGTCACCAGCCGATATCTGTAGTGCTTCTAGGTGCGGTGGAGGATCAGTTTCAGGAAATGATGATAAATGGGCTATATATGGAGAGGAGTTAGATCAGGGGATGTGATAGGCCACCCTAAAAAGATGTGAAACTGTGTATATGGTGATTTAACCTAATTTCTTGGGGTAGGGCATTCCAGAGAACTGATGCAGATCGGGAGAAGTCTTGGAGCCAGGAATGAGAGATATGGATTATGGTGGATGTCAGTCGTAAATCATTTGCGTAGAGAATGGGTAGAGTGGTAGACAATGATGGGGGAAGAGATGTAGGGGGGGTGCAGCACTATGGAGAGCACAGGAAGGGTGGTAGACAGAGATGTGAGGGGTGCAGCACTGCAGAATGCTTTGTCGGTGAGAACAGATAGTTCAAATTGGATTCTATACTGTATGGACAACCAGTGCAATGACACAGAGTGGAGGCATTGGAGTACCGGTTAGACAGTTGACCCTGGCTGCTGCATTAAGATAGATTGGAGAGGGGAAAGTTTAGTGAGGGGGAGACCAATTAATAGTGAGTTACAGTAATCGAGGTGAGAGTGGATTAGGGCAGCAGTAAGAGTTTTTGTTGTCTCCATAGTGAGAAAGGGGCCATTCTAGAGAAGTTTTTGAGGTGCAAGTAACATAAGTAGGCAAGAGATTGAATATAGGAGGTGAAGGAAAGATCAGTGTCAAACATAACACCGAGAGAGTGGGCGTGCTGCCTAGATGTGATGGTGGTGCCACACACTGACAGGGAGATATCTGGTTTAGTTAGGTTATTAGAGAGAACAAAAGAATTTCAGTTTTTGAAAGATTCCATTTCAGATAGAAAGAGGACATGATGTCAGAGATAGCGGAAAGGCGTAGTGTTCTGTAATACAGCAGGGGTGATGTTGGGGGATGAAGTGTATAGTTGTGTGTCATCAGCATAGACATGGTATTGGAAACCAAATCTGCTGATGGTCTGTCTAATTGAGGCTATGTAGAGAGAGAAGAGGAGAGGACCTAGGACTGAACCCTGAGGAACACCAACAGTGAGAGAGAGAGGAGAAGAAGTGGAGCCAGCGAATGATACAGTGAAAGAGCGACCAGAAAGATAGGAAGAAAACCAGGAGATGACAGTGTACTTTAGGCCAATAGATTGGAGCATGGTGAGTAAGAGTTAGTGGTCTACAGTGTCAAAAGCTGCAGAGAGGTCAAGGAGAATGAGCAGAGAGTAGTCGCCATTTCATTTTGCTGTGAGAAGGTCATTTGTCACTTTGGTGAGGGGAGTTTCTGTAGAATGAAGGGTATGGAAACCAGATTGTAATGGATCAAGGAGAGAGTGAGCAGAAAGATAGTGGATGAGGCCAGAGTAGACCAGATACTCCAAGAGCTTAGAAATGAAGGGAAGATTGGAGACTGGTATGTAGTTAGTTGTGCAGAATGGGTCAAGAGAAGGTTTTTTTTTAAAAAATAATGGAGTAATGATACAGTGTTTGAAAGAGGAGGGGAAGATGCCAGAAGAAAGAGAGAGAGGTTGAAGATTTTTGTTGGGTGAAAGCCGGAAAGAGAGACTGGAGTAGGTGTGAGGGAATGGGGTAAGAAGTGCATGTGGTAAGATGAGAAGAGAGAAGTCTGGAGACTTCTTCTTCCATGACTGGGTCAAACATGGATAGTGAACCTGAGGAGATGTGAGGGAAATGTTTTCTATTGTCTCTGTAAAGTCGGTGCCCAGATCTTCAGCACAGAGGTCTGTGATCTGTGTTTACACTTTAGAACTGAGGAGGCAGTAAAAAGTGTCAGAAGTTTTTTGCATTGTTGGACATTGAGGCGATTAGTGTGGTGCAAGGAGAAGGGCAATGTTACTTTGTTTCCTGGCTGGCTGTTGTCCCAATAAAGCTTGATTTGTTAACAAAAAATACTTTGGGAAAATAAGAAAATCTTGTTTCATTTTCAGGTGAAGTCAGGATGAGCACCTCCCATGAACATCACCATTTATGTTTCAGTGAAGAAGCAGAAGATAACACCACACAAGATAATTCAACACCTCATAATGTACCCTCAGTCCTCCACAGTGGAGATCTATCCACCGATACCGTTGCTCACAAAAAACCTTCATCTAATCAATCACTGATTGGCAGAAAAAGAGATAAACAGAAACGTGGGAAACTATTTCCTTGTGACAAACAGTTAAAAATGGATAGTGATCTGTCTTTGCAAGAGAAAAATCACAGAAACAAAAGGTCATTGTCATGCTTTGAATGTGGAAAATCTTTTAACAATAAATTCTTTCTAGTTGAACATCAGAGAATTCACACAGGAGAGAGACCATATCTATGTCCTCATTGTGGGAAATGTTTAAAATATAAATCAAATCTTGAAGCGCATCTTCAAACTCACTCATTGGAGAAGCCATTTTCATGTTCAGAATGTGAAAAATGTTTTAACCGTAAATCATGTCTTGTTATACATCAGAGAACACACACAGGAGAGAAGCCATTTTCATGTTCAGAATGTGGGAAATGTTTTAGCCAGAAAACATGTCTTGTTAAACATCAGAGAACTCACACAGGGGAGAAGCCATTTTCATGTTCAGAATGTGGGAAATGTTTTAGTGAGAAATCATTTCTTTTGAGCCATCTAAGAATCCACACAGGAGAGAAGCCATTTCCATGTTCAGAATGTGGAAAATGCTTTTCCCGTCAATCAAGTTTTATTGAGCATCAGAGAACTCACACAGGGGAGAAACCATTTTCATGTTCAGAATGTGAAAAATGTTTTACCCGTCAAACAAGTTTATATCAGCATCGGAGAACTCATCTAGAGGAGAACCGATGTCTTGAATGTGGGAAGTGTTTTAGTCTGAAATCACGTCTGCTTAGACATCAGAGAATTCACACTGGGGAGAAGCCATTTATGTGTGCTGAATGTGGGAAGAGTTTTAGTCTGAAATCACGTCTTCTTAGACATCAGAGAATTCACACTCGGGAGAGGCCATTTATGTGTCCTGAATGTGGGAAGTGTTTTGCTCGGAAATCATTTCTTGTAAAACATCTAACAAATCACAAAGGGGAGAATCCATTTTCGTGTTCAGAATGTGGGAAGTGTTTTACCAATAAATCAAGTTTTATTCACCATCAGATAATTCACACGGGGGAGAAGCAATTTACCTGTTCAAAATGTGGGAAATCATTTAGTCTAAAAATATATCTTAGTAGACATCAGAGACGAGGTCATTGTAATGTTCAGGTTGTAGGACATGTGACAGATATGGAGCTTCCTTTTAGGACCTCTACCTAATGACTTCTGATGCATAACTTAAAAGGGGCTGTCCGGGTTCAGAGCATTGTGATTGCACAGGCTCTGCTGTGGTGCCCAAAGAGAAGGACCTTGGCTGTAATACACGGCCATCATCCTACCTGACCAACAGAGATCACCGACCACTGTTTAAAGGGAACCTGCCACCATGAAAATGCAATGTAAGCTACAGGCACCACACCGGAGCCGAGCAGATATATAGTTTTATGGGAAAAGATTTGGTAAAACCTGTAATTTAGTAATTTAAATTCCTGATTATTGTGGGCTTTGAGGTCAAGGAGGCGGTCCTATCAGTGACTGACAGCTATCTCTATCTTCACAGTCATAGCGGGAATTCAAAGTCAAAGCCCACAACGATCAGGAACTTAAATGACTAAATTATTACCTCAGACACCATGTTCAACGTGACAGGTGCCCTTTAACTCCCTATCTTCTGTGATCAGAGCACATTGATGCATAATGGGAGGCAAAATGGCCCCTTCCACACGATAATGAAAAGGAAGAATCTGTGACCCTTTAGGTCTGGACTAAAGGAAATGCAGCCAGTGGAGATGCTATATGCAGCCGTAAACTGAACCTACACTATTAACCCTCACAATGTGTCTACTGCTGATAAAGGTGGTGTCATCAAGGCCATAACAAGCGGCCATCTTATCAGCAGGAGTCAGAACCACTTGTGATTTATCAATGGCTAGTGGAAATGTAGATATGATCCACAGAGCTGAAGATGTCGAGAACCCTACTGTCAGAACAGTACAGGTGTGGTAGGGGTCATTTTTCACCTCTGATCTGTGACTTCCAAATATGCTGGAAACAGCCAGATTCACATCGGATCCCATTATAATTAATCCATGTCTGGCTGTGCCGGATTCAGTGAGCTCAGTAGTCTGTTCCTCTGTCGATTTCACAATGCAGCAGTAAAACTAGCCTAACTTGGAAGTTACAAGCTACTACCAAGGAATGGACAATTTTTAGGATCCTGAATGCCTATGATTGTGCCTTATTTTATGGACTGTTCACTACAAATTCTTAAGAAAAATTATATTTTCTAAAATTACCTAATTACCTGTATCCAATTCACATAACAGATTATATAAAGGAAAGTATTTGGGGTTTTGTGATGAATGTTCCTTTTTTTCGGTTGGAGAGACTCACGATGTTGACTTGAGTTTCCCCTTGCAAAGATCATCCTGTTCTCTTCGATGGAGCAATTATTTTGTAATATATTGAGAGCGATCATTCCATATTGTTCATTATATTTCTGGTTTCCATATATAATGTATATCTTGTGTTCGGGTTTAATAAACAAAATAGAAATAAAAAAATATCCTGTGTTGTAATTGTGACGAGAGGTCAGATAGATAGAGAACTGATAAGTCAGGTATGTCCATAGGAGGAAAGGTCCATAACGGTGCCAAAGGACCTGCAGTTCGATATTGAAAGGATTATTATTCATCCCATGGTACTGTACATATAAAATACTCTCCCAGGATCTATTTATACTGTGACGAGGGGACATCCTTTGTGTCTAGAGGAAAGAAGGTTTGTACACAAACATAGAAGAGGATTCTTTACGGTAAGAGCAGTGAGACTATGGAACTCTCTCCCTGAGGAGGTGGTGATGGTAAGTTCACTAAAAGAGATCAGGAGGGGCCTGGATGTATTTCTGGAGGTAATAATATTACAGGTTATAGTTACTAGATTTCTAGAGATGGGTCGTTGATCCAGGGATTTATTCCGACTGCCTGATTAGAGTCAGGAAGGATTTTTTTTCCACTAAAATGAGGAAAATTGTTGTTTTTTTTGCCTTCCTCTGGATCAACTTTCAGGATAAAAGACTGAACTGGATGGATGTCTTTTTTCAGCCTTAGAAACTATTTTCCAGCCTTACTATACATACATAATAAAAAGATAAGTACAATAAACATGAATCACATGAGTTATACAACTGGTACAGAAGGAGAGAGGACCCTGCCCACAAGGGGTTACAATCTACGAGAGATGGGAGAAGCATACAGTAGGCGACAGTAAAGCTGGTCATGGCAGTGTGGTGGCAGCAGGGTTACTACATGATGTAGGTTGGTCTGAAGCGGTGGGTTTTCAGGTTTCTTTTAAAGGTTTCCACAGTAGGTGAGCATCTGATATGTTGCTGTAGAGAGTTCCAGAGTATAGGGGATAATGATGATTACACTTACTGATAATCGGATTTTCCAGACCCCACGACAGCACCATAGAGAGAGAGGATCCACCCCCAGGGACAGGAAACCTACAGAATAAAAAGGTGGAGCCTCCTCTCCCACCTCAGTGGTTTACAGAGCAAGAGAGGGACTCCAACCTCAGTTAATTTTATCACAGTACTATACATAAATATATATATATATTTTTGCTGCTACAGCCAAGTGAGATAGAGGAACCCAGAAGAAAACCAGGGAGGGAATAAGGAAGGGTGCTGTCGTGGGGTCTGGAAAATCCGATTACCGGTTAGTGTAATCATTCTGCAATCATTTTTCCTCTCCCCCACGACAGCACCACAGAGAGAATTACAGAGAGAACTTCCTTAGGGAGGGACCACCACTGGAAGAACTTTTCTACCAAAGGAAAGGTCAACAGAAGAAAGAAGATCCAACCGGTAGTGACGGAAAAAAGTGGAAGGAGAAGACCACGTGGCAGCCTTACAGATTTGCTCAATTGTAGCCACAGATCTTTCCGCCCAGGAAGTGGAGACAGAGCGTGTAGAATGGGCTTTTACCATCACCGGAGGAGAAAGGCGAGACTCTTCATAAGCCAGAGAGATAACCAACCTTATCCATCTGGCTAAGGAACTTTTAGTAGCCTTCATACCTTTGTTTGGACCCGACAACAGAACAAACAAGGCTGAAGACCTTCTCCACTGACTGGTACATTCAAGATATCTCAATAAACATCTCCTAACATCCAAGGAATGAAATTCCTCCTCCTTAGGGGATTTAGGATTATTACAAAAGGAGGGAAGAATGATTTCCTGAGTCCTATGAAAATGTGAGGATACTTTAGGCAAAAATGATGGGTCAGGTTTGATAATTACTCTGTCCTCTAAAATGGTAGTGAAAGGAGGATTTATAGAAATGGCGTGAATTTCAGAAATCCTGCGGGCCGAAGCAAGAGCCACCAAAAGGATTAACTTCAAAGTAAGGTGTTTAATATTGCAAGATTCAATTGGCTCAAAGGGATTACCGGTTAAGGCCTTAAGGACCACATTTAGATCCCAAGGAGGGATTTTTGGACTTTGGACTGTGGAACCTTTCTCTACCGCCTTAAAAAACTTACTACCCATGGATTGCTAGCAAAATTTTGGTCAAATAATATAGAAAGGGCCGAAACATGCACCTTCAGAGTATTTTTTGCTAGGCCCATAGAAATACCCTTCTGTAGGAACTCAAGAATTTTAACAATAGAAATGGAAGATGGTAAATTATTTGGGTTCAGGTTGTAACAGTGCATGAATTTCCTCCAAACTTTAGCATAAGTCTGCACTGTTACCCTCTTTTTGCTTTTAAGTAGAGTAACATAGTAACATAGTTTATAAGGCCGAAAAAAGACATCTGTCCATCCAGTTCGACCTGTTTTCCTACAAGTTGATCCAGAGGAAGGCAAAAAAAAGCCTGTGCGGTAGAAGCCAATTTTCCTCACTTTAGGGGAAAAAATTCCTTCCCGACTCCAATCAGGCAATCAGAATTACTCCCTGGATCAACAACAACCCATATCTAGTAACTATAACCTGTAATATTATTACCCTCCAGAAATACATCCAGGCCCCTCTTGAACTCTTTTACTGAACTTACCATCACCACCTCCTCGGGCAGAGAGTTCCATAGTCTCACTGCTCTTACCGTAAAGAATCCTCTTCTATTTTTGTGAACAAACCTTCTTTCCTCCAGGCACAGAGGATGTCCCCTTGTCATGGTTACTGTCCTTGGGATAAATAGATCATGGGAGAGATCTCTGTACTGACCCCTGATATATTTATACATAGTTATTAGATCTCCCCTCAGTCGTCTTTTTTCTAAAGTGAATAACCCTAATTTTGATAATCTTTCTGGGTACTGTAGTCCACCCATTCCAGCTATGACTTTAGTTGCCCTCCTCTGAACCCTCTCCAGCTCTGCTCTGTCTGCCTTGTTCACAGGAGCCCAGAACTGTACACAGTCCTCCATGTGTGGTCTGACTAGTGATGTGTAAAGTGGCAGGACTATGTTCTCATCACGGGCATCTATGCCCCTTTTGATGCAACCCATTATCTTATTGGCCTTGGCAGCAGCTGTCTGACACTGGTTTCTGCAGCTTAGTTTGCTGTTCACTAAAATTCCTAGGTCCTTTTCCATGTCAGAGTTACCCAATGTTTTACCATTTAGTATGTACTGGTGACTTGCATTATTCCTTCCCATATGCATAACCTTACATTTGTCAGTGTTAAACCTCATCTGCCACTTCTCTGCCCAAGCCTCCAGTCTATCCAGATCCATCTGTAGCAGTGTACTGTCCTCTGTAGTATATATACAGTATACTGTCCTCTTCTGTGTTAATTACTTTACACAGTTTAGTGTCATCTGCAAAAATTGATATTTTACTGTGCAAGCCTTCTACAAGGTCATTAATAAATATATTGAAGAGAATAGGGCCCAATACTGACCCCTGTGGTACCCCACTAGTTACAGTGACCCAATCTGAGTATGTACCATTAATAACCACCCTCTGTTTTCTATCACTGAGCCATTTACTTACCCACATACAGACATTTTCTCCAAGGCCAAGCATTCTCATTTTATATACTAACCTTTTATGTGGTACCGTGTCAAATGCTTTGGAGAAGTCCAGATATACGATATCCATTGATTCCCCGTGGTCAAGTCTAGAACTTACCTCCTCATAGAAACTGATTAAATTGGTTTGACACGACCGATCCCTCATGAAGCCATGCTGATATGGAGTTATTTGCCTATTTTCATTGAGGTACTCCAAGATAGCATCTCTTAGAAAACCTTCAAACAGTTTACCCACTACAGATGTTAAACTTACCGGCCTATAGTTCCCGGGCTCTGTTTTTGGACCCTTTTTGAATATTGGCACCACATTTGCTATGCGCCAATCCTGTGGAACACTCCCTGTCAGTATAGAGTCCTTAAATATCAAGTATAAGGGTCTGGCAATGACATTACTTAATTCTCTTAGGATACGTGGGTGTATGCCATCCGGTCCTGGCGATTTGTCTATTTTAATCTTTTTAAGATGCCCCAGTACTTCTTCCTGGGTCAGGCAGGACACTTTTAAAGGGGAATTCACTTTTATATTCTGCATTTCATCTGACAGTTTATTTTCCTCAGTGAATACAGTGGAGAAAAAAATATTTAAGAGTTTTGCTTTCTCCTCATCGCTCTCTACAACTCCCCCCTCACTACTCTGTAAGGGGCCGACACTTTCAGATTTATACTTTTTAGTATTTATATAATTGAAGAACATTTTAGGGTTAGTTTTACTCTCTTTAGCAATTAGTCTTTCAGTCTCTAGTTTAGCTGCTTTTATTTGTCTTTTACAAATTCTATTTTTTTCCTTATAGTTTTTCAATGCTTCCTCGCTCCCCTCCTGTTTTAGTGATTTAAATGCTTTCTTTTTGTCATTTATTGCTTTTTTTACAGTTCTATTTATCCACATTGGTTTTTTCTTGTTTCTTATCATTTTATTCCTATACGGTATGTACCTCTCACAATTAGATATTAGGATGCTTTTAAAAATATCCCATTTTGTGGCTGTATTTTTATTTTCAAGCATTTTGTCCCAGTTCGTTAGACCTATGGCCTCTCTTAGATGGCTAAATTTTGCATTTTTGAAGTTTGGTATTTTTGTTCCTCCCTGAAGAAATGCTTTTTTTAATGACAATTTAAAGGTTATTATTTTATGGTCACTGTTACCCAGGTGTCCCCCGACCTGCACATCTGTTATTCTGTCAGGTCTATTGGTTAATACTAAGTCCAGTATGGCCGTCCCTCTAGTCGGGTCCTGAACCAGTTGGGAAAGGTAATTGTCTTTGGTTATTGCCCAGAACCTGTTTCCTTTATGAGATGTACAGGTGTCAGTTTCCCAGTCTATATCTGTGGAGTTCCCCCATAATAACGACCTCATTATGATTTGCCGCCTCGTCTATTTCATTTAGAAGTAGATTTTCTGTGGACTCTGGTATACTAGGGGGTTTATAATAAACTCCGATTAGTATTTTATTATTGTTTTTGGCTCCATTTATTTCTACCCACAGTGACTCCACATCTTCATGTCCCTCACTTATATCTTCCCGGATTGTGGGCTTTAGACAGGACTTTACATAAAGGCAGACCCCTCCCCCTCGCCGGTTTTGACGATCCTTTCTAAAAAGATTGTAACCCTGTACATTAACTGCTCAGTCATAGCTATCATCCAGCCATGTCTCAGTTATTCCCACTGTCACAGTCCTCCTCACACATCACTAATTCCAGTTCGCCAATTTTATTAGTTAGGCTTCTGGCATTAGTGTACATACAATTAAGAGGTCTATGTATATTTTTTACCCCGTTTGTCAATTTACTATTACTTATGAAATGAATATCCGGGCTTCTTGGGTTACTTTGGTTGTTGTTTTGCACAGTCTTCTCCCTACATTCCTTACTAACCCCAGCCCCCACTAACCCCCCACTCTCCCCTCCTATGACCCACTCTCTATCTACACTATCTACCCCCTTATTAGTATGGTCACCCACCCTCCCCCCAGATCCTAGTTTAAAAGCTCCTCCAGCCGTCTAACCATTTTTTCCCCCAGGGCAGTTGCACCCTCCCCATTAAGGTGCAGCCCGTCCCTACTGTAGAGTCTGTAGCCGACAGAGAAGTCGGCCCAGTTCTCCATGAACCCAAACCCTTCCTTCCTGCACCAGCCTCTGAGCCACTTATTTAACTCCCTAATCTCCCGTTGTCTCTCTAGTGACGCTCGTGGCACTGGTAGTATTTCTGAAAACACTACCTTGGAGGTCCTGGACTTGAGCTTCTCTCCTAGTTCCCTAAAATCATTTTTAAGGACCTTCCATCTCCCCTGACTTTGTCATTGGTGCCAACATGTACCATGACCGCCGGGTCTTCCCCAGCCCCACCCAGCAATCTGTCAATCCGGTCCGCAATATGCCGAGCCCGAGCACCCGGGAGACAACACACTGTTCGGCATTCACGGTCTCGGCGACAGATGACCCTGTCTGTCCGCCTAATAATAGAGTCCCCTACCACCAGTATCTGTCTGTCCTTTGCTGCTCTCCTTTTCCCATCCTTCCTGCAGCGGTCATCCTCCTGGTTTCTAGGAGAAACGGCCTGCTGCAGTGTCGCTGGTCCTGGGCTTTCATCCCTAATATCAGCCAAACAGGCATATTTACTAGGGCGTTCCAGCTCAGGACTAGCCTCCCTGGCACTTTTCCCTCTACCCCTCCTTACTACATTAACCCAACTGCTGACCTGATAGTCCTGCTCTTGCCCATTTCCTCCCTCCTCCTCTTCACTGACCCCAGCCAGTGCCTGCACTGTGAGGTCTAAGCCTCTCTCCAGGTGTTCAATGCCCCTAAGTATGCCAAGCTGCTTATTTAGATCCAAGATCTGGGCTTCCAAATATGCAACGTGATTGCATCTAGTGCAAATGTATTCACCGATGAATGGTTCTTCAAGGCATGCATACACTGCACAGGACACACACTTAGTAGCATTGTCCATGGAGCACCTGCTAGATGGGGATATACAGTACAGTATAGAAAAACAGTAAATATGTGATAAGATGCGGTTTTGCTGTAGTTAAAGGAGCAGCTCAGATCAAGTTACAAACAAACAAGGAAAATCCCTCCAACCTTACTTTTTCCTCCTTGTCTTAAACTCCGGTTCTTTAAACTCCACTTATACACAGCCCACTTACACAGCAAGCCCAAAGTCAGAGCAGGCTCTATAAGAGTTTAGCTATGTAATTTATAGCACCTGGGATCAGAAACCACTCCTCTTCACCAGGTACACAGCAGAGAAAAAAAAAAAGGGTTTAAATGTTATAACCAAATGCAACCACTAAACAAACAAGGACTTTTCCAATAAACTACAGACAGTTATTTGCAGTCACTCCAACCAAATCACACTCAGTACCAGCACTCCGGTTCTTTAAACTCCACTTATACACAGCCCACTTACACAGCAAGCCCAAAAGAGTAGCCACTAGATCTTGTGAAAACCCTTTTTTACTTAACAAGACCCTTTCAAGATCCCAGCAGTCAGCCGAAGACCCCTGACCCGTGGATGAAGAACTGGACCCTGAGACAACAGGTCCGGGGTCTCCGGCAAAATACAAGGATCTGCGATTGACATTGAACGGAGAAGAGTGAACCATGCCCTTTTGGGCCAAAATGGGGCAATTAAGATGATTCTTGCCCTGTCCTTTTTGATTTTTCTAAAGACCAGAGGCAGGAGTTGAATTTCTGTTGTCCGAAAAAATTCTCAAATGATTTGAATTCCACAGACCTTGAGATGCTTGCAGGGCCAATCTGACCGCTTGGAGTTCCTTTCTGTTGGAGGAAAAAATTTTTCTCCTCCTGAGTCCATTGTGAGGGATGCGAATCCATTTTGTATCAGGACTCCATCTTATGAACCTAGGATGAACTCTGCAAGAAGAAATATGAGTTTTTTCTATATATGTTTGCTGGTAACTTGCTTTACAGGAAATAGCAGAACTAAATATATATATATAATTTTCCAGACAGAGAAACCACTTCTTCTGTATAAGGTCAAAAACAGGTCTCTGACCTTTTAAAACATCCTCTTAAAGCAGACACCTCTGTCTGTCATCAGGAAGAGTGGGGGATGGAAACGAATGTGTGGTTTTTGTCATTCAAATTTCAGTAAATGTCACAGGAACTATGATCTGCACTGTGGAAAAAAACATTTTGTGATGTTTTTGTGGTTTTACACTATAAAATGTGAGCTTATGTCTGTAATAAAGTTAGAATCTGTTTCTGACATCTTGTGTCAGTCTCAGCTTTCTCAGAGAGCTCCACTGTACGTACAAACACCCCCCTAATTTGGACTCCAACGATCATAGAAAGGGGTTTTCCCCTAACACCATGAAACCTGAAAGTTGAGTTTAAAATATGTACCCCCACCCCCAGGGGCTTGCGTCCGTTGTTAGTACTATTGGGTCTGGGTACGACTAAGGGATACCATGAATGAGGTGAGCTCTCTCCATCCACCAAACAAGAGAATTCAGAGTTACCTGAGAAATCTCCATCTTTGACTCCAGTCGACCTTTGTTTCTCTTCCAAGCTGACAAAATTTCCATTTGCAAAGGACGTAGATGAAATTGTGCCCACTCTACCGCAGGGAGGCAGGACACCAGTGACCCCAGGACAGACATGGCCTTTCTTATTGACGAGTGGGATGTCAGGGAGTGTAATTGGGACTGTATCTTTACAATCTTTTCCTCTAGAAGGAATACCCTCTGGGTCACTGAATCCAGGATGAGGCCTAAGAATCTCTGCCTTTGTCGAGGAATGGGTCTGGACTTCGGTTCGTTTATGATCCAACCTAACTGATGTAACGTTTTCCTCACTTCTTGAACTGCCAGTTCGCAATCTAGATAGGATTTTGCTATGATTAAAAAATCGTCCAAATAAGGAATTAGCAGTATGTTTTTCAACCTTACGAACGATGCCATGTCTGCTACTATCTTTGTAAACACCCTCGGTGCTATGGAAAGGCCAAAGAGAAGAGCCTGAAATTGGAATTGACAGAGTTGGTCCTTTATGAAGATTGCTATTCTGAGATATTTTTGGAAATCTGGATGAATTGGAATGTGAAAATAGGCATCTTTTAAATCTAGAACAGCCATGTAACAATCTGGGAATAGAAGGAGAATGGTGGATTTGACAGTTTCTATTTTGAATTTTCTGATTTTCAGGAATTTGTTTAACCCTTTTATATTTATGATGGTTCTGAAGGACCCATTTGGTTTTGGAACTAAAAACAGATGGGAAAAATAGCCCTCGAAGTACTCCCAAGGAGGAACCGGAACCAGAACCTCTTTTTGAATCAACTTTTGCACCTCCTCCAAGATGGGAGAAGGTCCCCTTTTTACCTGCTTTGTTTCTGTCAAAACGAATCTTTGAGGAGGTAGGGAAAAAAAGCTCTCATGTAAGGCCTGTACGAATGATATTTAACACCCAGGATCCTGCCATCTTTTCCCAGGCAGGTAGAAAGAAGCGAAGCCTTCCTCCTACCCCCAACCTGGCGTCATTGTTGGGATGACTTTTTGTCAGCAGAGGAGGAGTTTCCAAACAAAAATCCTTTACTGGAAGAATTTCTTGGTCTAAACCTTTACTCCTTGTCCCTGAATTGCCTTTTACCACCTGAATTCCCTGAGGAATGAAAGGAGCGCCTAGGTTCAAATGAAGAAAAGGAAGACTGATATGGACTAGGAAATCTTTTCTTCCTATTAGCCACTTTCTCTAAAAGGTCATCTAGTTCAGGGCCAAAAAGAAACTCCCTCTGACAGGGAATACCACAGAGCTTTTGCTTAGAGGTAATGTCACCCCCACCCCAACTCTTGAGCTAAGGGCCATATGGGCCGAATTGGCCAGGGCAGCAGACTGAGCAGACAATCTGAGGGCGTCAACAGAGGCATCGGAAAGAAAATCCACCGTCTTCTGAAGTGTGGGTAGGGAGGAAAGGATCTGATCCCTCGGACATCTATCCCGAGGCTGAACCTCAAGTTGCTCTAACCATAAGACCAAAGACCTAGCTGTAACTATAGTGGCAATATTAGGGCAGAAGGAGGAAGAAGATGCTTCCCAGGCACCTTTTAAAAAGGACTCAGCTTTTTTATCAAGAGGATCTTTCAGGATACCCGAATCCTCAAAGAGAAGAGAGGACCTTCTCGACACCTTGGAGATGGCAACATCAATCTTTGGGGCCTTACCCCAAGAGGAAGAAGCCTCTTCCTCGAAGGGATATTTTCTTTTGAAGCTACGAGGAATGAAAACTCTACGGTCTGGTTTTTTCCACTCTTTGTTGATTAGGGCCTTTACATTATTATGTACCGGAAAACATCTGCGTTTTTTGTCTTGTAGTCCTTCAAACATGGAATCCCCCACAGTTTTATCTATTTTTTCTTCTTCTAGATTCATCGTAGCTCTAATCGCCTTGAGTAGTCTCTCCGTATCCTCCAGAGGAAAACATGTTCTCCTACTAATGTCCTCTTCAGAGGACGAAGACTCATCTGAAGAAACATCTTCTAAGGGCGATTCATCAAAGGAGGAATCATCCTGAACCACCGATCTTTCTTTATTTTTACCCTTTTTGAGGTGGGAGAGGAGGTTTTCTGTCCCTGGGGGTGGATCCTCTCTCTCTGTGGTACTGCCCTGGGGGAGGGGAAAACATGGGATACATTTTTGAGGTGACTGTGGGAAGAGGAGAGTAGAGAAGGAGGTCTTGTGAGGATCAGATAGTGCGTTTGGGAAGGTATAAGGAGATCAAGTCACAGATATATGTAGGGGGCAGGTTGTGGGCTGCTTTTTATGTCACAGTTAGTGTTTTGTACTGGATTCTCAGGGAAGCAGAGAGCAGGTGAAGGGATTGACAGAGGGGAGAGGCAGAGAAGTAATGAGGGAGAGGAGGACTAGGCAGGCAGCAGAATCGAGGATAGATTGGAGGGGTGTGAGATGGGAGGCCACAGAGGAGGATGTACAGTTGTATTTTTGCAGACTCTAGGTTCCTAGAGTCCTAGGACAGAAATCACTGAAGTATAGCTGATACGCTGATCCAAGTTTAGACACTGCTAAATTTTACTGGATTCACTGAAAGTTCCAAAAAATGTAACATTTATTAGTGTTACATCTAAAATATAATTCAAAGTATTAACAAACATGAGCCCCAACAAAAAAAATGGTGATAAAACAATAGAGAGCTGGGCAGGAAGGGGGGAGAGAGGGTTTGTATATATCTATCCCTATCTATTCCTCATCCTGAACCCTGTCCACAGAGTCGCATTCTGATGGTGGATGCAGTGGTGTGCCTGGGGTGTTTGGCACCCGGGGCGGTTCCTTTCTCTGGCACCCCTACCCCCCTCCTCCAATACTTTAAAAAATATAGTACCCCCTCACAGTAGTATTGCACAGTAGTACTTATCCCTTCAATGTGCCTCCTTCACAGTAGTAATGCCTTATCTGTGCCCCCCTTTACAGTTGTAATGCCCTCTTTGTGCCTCCCTCACAGTAGGTATGCCCTCTTTGTGCCCCTTCACAGTAGTAGTGCCCTATCTGTGCCCTCTCCACAGTTGTAATACCTTCTCTGTGCCCCTTCAGAGTAGTTATGCCCTCACTGTGCCCCCTTCACAGTAATAATGCCCACTCAGTGTCCCATAACAGCCATGCCCACCCACTTCACAGGAGTAATGCTCTCTGTGCCCTAACATAGTAGTAATGCCCATTATGCTCCCTTCAAAGTAGTTATGCCCTCACTGTGCCCCCATAAGAGTAGTAATGCCCATTGTGCCCCCTAATAGTATTGCCCCTTTGTAGTAGTATGCCCTCTGTGCCCCCTTTGTAGTTTCCAAAATGGATTCACTTTTTGGGGGTTTATTTTTTAATTTCACCTCAGAGCCTCTGGCGTTATCGGCCAGTGCCGTATATATCACCAATGTATGTCACAAATGCACTTGGCGCTCCTTCTCTTCTGAGCCCTCACGTGCGCATACAGCAGTTTATGACCACAAATGGGGTGTTGCCGCATTCAGAAACAAATTGTGGGGTCCTTTGAGGGGTTTCCACTGTAGGGGTAACTCAGGGTCTCTTCAAAGTGACATGGCGCCCAAAAACCATTTCTGCAAAATCTGCCCTCTAAAACCCATATGGTGCTCCATCCCTTCTGATCCCTGCTATGTGCCCATGCATCAGCATACACCCACAAATAAGATGTCGTGTTCAGGAAAATTTTTTACAACAAAATTTGGGGTGATTTTTATCCTAGTACCTCTTGTGAAAATAAAAAATGGAGGTGTTATGCAACATCTTAGTGGAAGAAATAAAATTTTAAATTTTTAAAGCCATGTGTTTTTAAATTCTGTTAAACGCCTGTGGGGTCAAAGTGGTCAGGACACCTTTCAATAAATTTTATGAGGAGTGTAGTTTCCTGAGTGGATCGCTCAGAGTCTCTTCGAAGGTGACATGGCGACCGAAAACCATTCTAGCAAAATCTGCCCTCCAAAAACCATCTTTACTTCTGAGCCCTGCCGTGTGCCCAAACAGCAGTTTACGAACACATATGGGGTGGTTCTGTAAACCACAGAATCAGGGTAATAAATATTAAGTTTTGTTTTGCGGTTTTCTCTTGCTGCCTTACAGGAGAAACTGAATTAAAATGAAAAATCTGAAGAAAAAAAAAGTGAAATTTTTAAATTTCCCCTACTATTTTCCTTTCATTCTTGTGGAACACCTAAAGGGTTAACAAAGTTTGTAAAATCAGTTCTGAATAACTCGAGGGGTGTAGTTTCTAAACTGGGGTCATTTATGGACAGTTCCCAAAGTTATTATCACAGAAAGTGACATTTGCAAAAAACAGCCTGGTTCTTAAGGTGAAAAATGTCTGGGTCCTTAAAGGGGTTCTCCAGGAATTAAAAAATGAAAATATTTAAATATTATTTTATAATAAATATATTCACAAATACCTTTCATTACCTAGAATGGCTTGTTTTGTCTAGGGAGAATCATTAGGAGAAACAAAATGGCCGCCGTCCTATCAGTACAGACAAATCCTGTCCCAATCACACAGGAGGACAAGTTACTTCACAACACTGAGGTAAAGAGCTGCCTCATCCTCCTCTCTGCTCGTCAGGGATTATGATTCTGAATACAGGTGAATCTCTGTGGGAATGGAGAAGATGAGACATGAGAGGAGGTGGGGATGTGGCTGATGATCAGCAGCTCTTGTATGCAGTCTCCATTACCACAGTCTGTCCTGTCCATCCTCTCTATACTTCATGTCTCCTCATGAACTAAATTCCCCAGAGATTTAGCTAATCTAATCTAATATAGTTCTTATCATCTGTATTCAGGATCATAATCCCTGACAAGCAGAGCAGAGAGGAGGATGAGGCAGCTCTTTACCTCAGTGTTGTGAAGTAACTTGTCCTCCTGTGTGATTAGGACAGGTTCTGTGTGTATTAATAGGTTTCTCCTAATAATTCCTCCCCAGACAAAATGAGCCATTATAAATAATGAAAGGTGTTTGAGAATATATTTATAATAAAGTAATATTTAAGTATTTTCATTTTCTTAATTCCCCAAGAACCCCTTTAAGGTGTTACATCCCATGAAGCCCCCCTCAGAGATCTGCACCCTCATTTCCCCAGAATACACCACATGCCCCCTCCTCACAGATTTAAACCCATTAACCCCCTCCACTGCAGATTTGCACCCTCATGGCCCCCAGAATACAGCACGATCTGTACTATAAACCCCCATAATTGCACCAGATTCCACTCCACTTGAACCTCACTGCCCCTGAGTCCTCCACCTGCCCCCTCATATATGAGCTCCATAAGCTGCCCCTCACCTGCTCCCCATGAAGCTCTGTGTACTCCAGGACTGCAGCACATCCCCCCTCACACAGCTCCTGCAGTCCCGGTTTGTCAGCACTTCCCATATTTGGTCATGAGACCACGAAGGAGCATGTGACCAGTGATGTCACAGACCACCTTCTAATATCTCAATTCTAACATTAACCCTGACCTTATATCCTGGTGACTACAGGACCTGTGATGTCACACTGGTCACACGCTAGCAGCTAGCACTGCTTTAATCCTCTCTTCATGTGACTGTTCACATGACCATAATATCATCAAACATCCTGGAGTCACTAAGAATTCAAGGATGTTATATAATATATACTGGTGACTTCAGGACCTTTGATGATGTCATGGTCATGTGATCAGTCACATGAGTTGAGGAGTAAAGCAGTAAAGGTTTTTCACTGTTCAGCGCTTCCTGTCATGTGACCAGTGTGACATCATCACAGGTCCTGCAGCCCCAGGAGGTGAGATCTGCAGGTCAGTTACTGGTCAGAGGATGTGTGACTTGGTTCTGGATTTATTAGAATGGAGCGGTTCTATAGGTGATATATAGCAGGTCCAGCCAGCACGGGGCAGCACCGGCCATAGAGAGTCTCTGCTCACACAGTCTGGAGGTCAGGAGAGTTTTCCTCAGACGTGTCTGCTCTCCCCCTGGAATATTAGGAGACCCCTCAGACTTCTGTAAGAGTGGCTGTTCTCCTGGATTAGAGGGGTCTTCCATCACACAATGTTCTGTGATATCACTAGGATATGGAGTCAGTGTGTGATGGGTGGGGGCAACCTCTTCTAGATGAAGGAGCTGCAGCGCTGTGTCCTCTCCTCATTTTACCTGCACAGCAGAGGCCGGAGCTCTAATGAGCAGGAACTGTGGAGGAGATTCAGCAGTAAAGCAGATCTGCAGCCCCTTAATTCTCAGGATTAGTGGGTTCCTGAGCCCCCAACTACCGCGAAGTGATGACGTATCCTAGCAATAGAACATCCGGATATTGCTTAGCTGAAAATCTAGAAGTTCCTCTAGTCCTTCAGACAGGACTGAATGGCATTTTGGGACACCAACAGAAGCCCGATCCTGCAGAAGAGATGTCCAGAAGGTGTTGGATGATGTCCATGAGGCTGCTTGACAGAGCTGATCCAGGGACAGCAAGGCACTTTCTGCCCAGGAAGCAGCAGTAGATCCTTGGAGTGTGGCTTTATTTGTAAAGGCGACAACCGAAATGAGGCTTTGGCTTTCAAATCCCTTTGGGGACCTTGTAATGGGGGAATCAGGGATTCTTCTTTTCTGAAAGATGAAGTTATCTCAAGATAGATAAGGATGCTCTCTTGATGTCTAAGCAATGTGGCACTTACTGTTGCCTGTTTGAGGTTCTGGAAATAATGATGGCAATAAAAACTCCTGATTGAGATTTGCCACTGAGTTGACCTTTGAAATAAAAGAAAGGACAGTACTTAGAACTAGCGATGAGCAGACGTGCTCGGGACCACGCGGTGTTCGGCCGATCACCGCGTGTGCTCGAGAGCCATGCTCGAGTTCCCTCCCTGTACATTTCTTGCGTGCGGGGAGGAACTGGCATTCACTGTAATGCCATAGCCATGTTGGCTACTGGCATTCCAGTGATTGGCTGGCCGGGAACGTGTCATTGGCTGCTATATAGCACGTGGTGACATGTGACCGGCTCGGACCAAGTCAGGGAGAGCTGCTGCAAAGAGGGACAGATAGTGTAGGGATAGAAATTGGCTAGGCAGGGCTATTGTTATATCTGGCTGCAATATTTTTTTTGTTTTGGGGCAAAAATTGCGCGAGTTTGCCTTACCTTAACGCCACCTGCGCAGCGTGTGCTGTATAACATTTGTGTATTCCAAATACCTGATATCCGTTGTATTGTTTTATGCTGCTACTCAAGGCGACATTACCTATGCTGCATGTGTAGTGTAAAGTTTCTGTGTCCTAAATACCTGAAATCCAGTGTATTTTTTTCTGCCGCTAATCAAGGCAACATTACCTGTGCTGCATCTGCTGTTTAACGTTTGTGTATCATAAATATTTCTGACATTCGGTGAAATTTTTTCTGCTGTTGGTGACAGCGACATTACCTGCGCTGCGTCTGCTGTTTAACGCTTGTGTATCGTAAATATTTCTTACATTCGGTGAAATTTTTCTGCTCATACACTTAAAAAAATCTGCGCTATTGTACTTGTGACAAACTTGCATATATACCATTTAATATGCACAAGACGAGCAGTAAGGGACAGGGAAGTGGGCGTGCTGCTGATGGAGCATGCAGAGGCCATGGTTCTGGGCGCGGTGAAACTGTGCCTGCTGGCAGAGCCCAAGAAACAAAGTCATCCAAGACTCCTAGCTTCATGTCCCAGTTTACAGGGCGGCGCAAGACACCACTTCTGACGCGACACCAGTGCGACCAGGTAGTCGGTTGGATTAAAGCAGATAATGCTTCCAGTTGGTTAAGCACCATCTCTTCTTCCACAAAGTTCAGTCTCAGTAGCCAAGAGTCTGATCAACAAAATCCTCACCCTGATCCTCCTTCCTCCCACCATGCAGAGTTTGGGCAAACAAGTGATCCTACACTCGAATATTCCGAGGAGCGTTTTTCATCGCCGTTCCTTGATTTGGGCCTCTCGCCAAGGCCGCTTGAAGTGGGACATGAGGAGATATTTTGCACTGATTCCCAAACTCATGAGCATCCACAGTCTGAAGAAGATGACCACGGGGAACGGCAAGTAGCGTTTCACGAGGTGCATGATGATGATGAGACACAGTTGCCAATAGGTCAAGGGCAACTAGTGCCTCAAGAGGTTGAAGATGAGACGCAGTTAAGTCAGGTTCTTGATAGATCACCATGTCAGGAGGAAGACCAGAGTGAGGAAGTGGAAGATGAGGTGGTGGACGATGAAATTGCTGACCCAACTTGGGAAGGTGGCAAGCCGAGCGAGGACAGCAGTACAGAGGATGAGGGATCCGCAGCACCACAACAGGCTGTAAGAGGCCCTGGGGTGGCAAAAGGGAGAAGGCAGGCCATGCCAACCAGGACTGCAACTGTTCCCCAGAGCAGCTTCTTGCGGCAATCTCCCTTGCCAAGGGTTAGGTGTTCCGCAGTCTGTCGCTTTTTTGAGGAAAGTGCTGACAATAAAAGAATTGTAATTTGCAACATGTGCCATACCAAAATGAGCAGGGGTGTGATCACTAGCAACCTGACCACCACCAGCATGATCCGCCACATGGCAGCAAAGCACCCTAATAGGTGGGCCGAAAGCCTGGGTCCACGATCGGTGGCTACGGGTCAGACCACTGCCTCCTCTTCCCCTGTGTTATGTGCTGTCCGAGACGCAGGCCCAGATGCCTCCCACCCTGCACCTGGACCTTTACAAGCACCGTCAGCGAGCATGTCCACTTCAGTGTCCCAGTGCAGTGTACAGATGTCCTTACCCCAGGCATTTGAATGCAAGCGCAAATACCCAGCCACCCACCCACAGGCCATAGCACTAAATGTGCAACTTTCCAAATTTCTGGCCCTGGAAATGTTGCTGTTTAGGCTGGTCGACACTAAGGCTTTTTGCAGACTGACGGCGGCAGCTGTCCCTCGTTACGTAGTCCCCAGCCGCCACTATTTTTCCCAGTGTGTCTTTCCTGCCTTAAACCAGCATGTGTCCTGAAACATAACCCGTGCCCTTACCAACGCAGTTACTGGGAAGGTCCACTTAACGACTGACACATGGACAAGTGCTTCTGGCCAGGGACGCTACATTTTCCTGATGGCACACTGGGTGAGCGTTGTGGAGGCTGGGAGCGAGTCGTAACCTGGGATGGCACAGGTGCTACCTACGCCAAGGATTGCGGACCCTACTTCCATCCGGATTTCCGCCACCACCTACAGTAGCGGCTGCAACCCCTCCTTCTCTTCCTCCTCCTCCACTTCCACTGCAGAATTCGCATCTTGCAGCACCAGTCAGACTTCAGTCAGTAGCTGGAAGCAGTGTAGCACACTTAGGTGACAAACAGCACACCGCCGCAGGGCATAAGGGACCAGGCTGAGCTGTGGCTCTCGCCACTCAACATACAGCCAGGCATGGCCACAACTTGGTGGCGCCTTTGGAGCTTGGCAACCTCACACATACCATACCATGTCTGGCCCACGTCTTCAACTTAGTTGTTCAGCGGTTTCTGAAAACCTACTCCAATTTGCCTGAGCTACTGGTGAAGGTGCGCCGCCTGTGTGCCCATTTCCGAAAATCACCTAAAGCTTCAGCCGGCCTGGCAACGCCGCAGCAGCGCTTGCGCTTGCCAGCTCACCGACTGCTGTGCGACCTGAGCACGCACTGGAACTCGACCTTACACATGTTGGTCAGGCTTTGTGAGCAGCAGAGGGCAGTAGTGGAATACCAGCTGCAACACGGTCAGCGCCTTTCCAGTCAGCTTCCGCTCTTCACAAGCGACAAGTAGGCATTGATGTCTGACCTCTGTGAGGTTTCACGCAACTTTAATGAATCTACACAGATGGTGAGAGGCGATAATGCTATTATTAGCGTAACCATCCCACTTCTGTGTCTACTGAAACGCTCACTGCTCACAATAAAGGCGGACGCTTTGCATGTGGAAGAGGTGGAAATCGGGGAAGACCCTACACAGGATGATAGCCAGACCACTCTCGATTCGTCTTGTCACCGCAAATTGGAGGAGGAGCAGGAGACGGTTGCCACCGCTACATAGGGTAGTACCCATTACAAGTTTACTCCATCTCTTCGCCATGGATGGGCCGAAGAGGATGAGAAGATTGAGAGTCATCCTCCTGGTGAGGAGAGAGAAACCTTGTCTGTTGGGACTCTGGCACACATGGCTGACTTCAAGCTATGCTGCCTTTCCCGTGACCCTCGTGTTATACGCATTTTAGCCAACGCTGATTACTGGTTGTTCACCCTTTTTGACCCCCGCTACAAAGAGAACTTCTCATCTGTCATTCCTGTGGTGGAGAGGACAAGTAAAATGTTGCAATACCAGAAAGCCCTTGTAGAAAAATTCCTCCAAAAATTTCCTCCAAAATACGTGGCAGAGTACGTAGTTCCTTGGGCACCAGAGGACGGGAAATGAGGGGAACACACAGCAGTTCCAACAGAGGCAAGGCGACACTCTCCAAGGCCTGGGACAGTTTCATGACACCCCACCAGCACCCTCACCCTGATGAGCGGCCTAGTGTCACAAGGAAGGAAAAGTTTTGGAAGATGGTGAAGGAGTACCTAGCTGACCGTGTCAACGTCCTCAGCGATCTTTCTGTGCTGTATAATTATTGGGTGTCTAAGCTGGACACCTGGCACGAACTGGCGCTCTACCCCTTGGAGGTGCTGGCCTGCCCTGTCGTAGCAGGTATTTAGTGCCGATGGGGGCATAATAACTGATAAACGCATCCGCCTCTCAACTGAAAATGCTGACAGGTTGATGCTAATCAAAATGAACAAGGCCTGGATTGCCCCTGACTTCTCTACTCCACCAGACGAAAGCGGCTGAACATGAAGGAACTTTAAATGTGGCTTTTAGGGTGTATTGAATACACTGTATTCCCATGTACCCCTTCCTCTTCTCGTCCTCTTCCTCCTCATCCTCCATCATATCAAACTGCTTATGAGGCTGCCCTGGGCGTTCACCAGCAGGCCCTCACCACTAATTTTTAAGACGGTCACCAGCAGGCCCTTAACCATAATTTTTAAGAAGGTCAGCTCAGCAACAGGCCCTCAACCATAATTTTTTAGATGATTAGCTCAGCAGCAGGCCCTCAACCACATTTTTTTAGACGGTCAGCTCAGTAGCAGGCCCTCAACCATACTTTTTTTGGACAATCAGCTCAGCAGCAGGCCCTCAATCATGATTTTTTAGATGGTCAGCTCAGCAGCAGGCACTCAACCATAGACGGGCAAAAGAAGTGGTACAGCACCTGCAGAGTGGCTGATGATCCTCATGGATGCACGTTCTCCCCGGAGTCTAGTCCCAATGGCTCCCAGAATCAAGATAAAAGGAATAGAAGACAGCATCCATATTCCAATGTGAAAGTCTTCTTTATTCCATCACCACACCTTGGTACATGCTACGTTTCGGCTATACCTTAGCCTTTTTCAAGCATACATACACTTGTGAATGCACAACCTTATATACCTAATACCAGTGACATCATCCCTAGTAAACAGGAAATGGATGCTCACAACCTACATTTCATTTTCTAATCCTTGTTCAAAACAATCCTTAAGGGGCTAAATTCAGTAACGTGTCTAAAAAAAGGTTACAAAGATCAAAGTACAAAAAACTTATGTTCCATACCATAGTATATATTGACATCCTATGTACATCGCTCTATATCCGGGCATGCTCAGTTACATTGCGTCCCCAAGCAACACAACGCTCACTGGGAAAGCGCGCCAACACCGGAGCGCTTCCCTGAAAAGTCACATGGTCAAAAGGGATCACGTGACCAGTGACGTCACGTCGCTCGGCAAAGCGACGCAATGCCCACACGCGTCTAACTTTTCTGCAGCACAGGGCAATCAGAGAGCGCATTATACCCAGACGCTTCCTCAAAAGAGGAAAGACACGTGACCAGACTTGGTCACGTGTCTAATGACATCACGTCGCATGGCAACGTGACGCTACCACATAAATCAGTGTTACAGAGTGCATAATGGCGTTGTGTTGCCGAGCGAGATCCCTGGTCACGTGATCCCTTTTGACCATGTGACTTTTCAGGGAAGCGCTCCGGTGTTAGTGCGCTTTCCCAGTGAGCGTTGTGTTGCTTGGGGACGCGATGTAACTGAGCATGCCCGGATATAGAGCGATGTACAGAGGATGTCAATATATACTATGGTATGGAACATAAGTTTTTTGTACTTTGATCTTTGTAACCTTTTTTAGACACATGTTACTGATTTTAGCCCCTTAAGGATTGTTTTGAACAGGGATTAGAAAATGAAATGTAGGTTGTGAGCATCCATTTCCTGTTTACCAGGGATGATGTCACTGGTATTAGGTATATAAGGTTGTGCATTCACAAGTGTATGTATGCTTGAAAAAGGCTAAGGTATAGCCGAAATGTAGCATGTACCAAGGTGTGGTGATGGAATAAAGAAGACTTTCACATTGGAATATGGATGCTGTCTTCTATTCCTTTTATCTAGGCACTCAACCATGATTTTTTAGATGGTCAGCTCAGCAGCAGGCCCTCAACCATAATTTTGTAGACTGTCAGTTCAGCAGCAGGCCCTCAACCATAGTTTTTTAGACGGTCAGCTCGGTAGCAAGAACCTGCCCCTAATGTTTTAGACGGTCAGATGAGTAGCAGGCACTCGCCCCTAATGTTTTAGAGGGTCAGCTCAGCAGCAGACCTTCACCACTAATGTGGTGTGGTGTTGTCAGCAACAGGCAATCAATCATCATTTTTCAAGGGTCTGTCTGATGCCATACTTTATGTGTGACAAAAGGTGTATTGAAGTGCCTGTTCCGTGTAATTTTTGGCAGCACTTACGCTTCATATACAAGTATATATATGTTTCCTAACAATATTTCCTCTAAAATCAATGTTATCTTCGGTTTTGGGGGATATTATTGTCATTCCGTAAAAGTGGCGTAATACTCGGACAACATCGTTCTCAGCAGCGACTTTCGAGTTCAAAATGCATCCAGACATCCTCCCCATGCTGTTCCCAAACCATTTCAGTGATGTTTCCATCATTTTGTCACCTTTCCCTATGAACCAGACACCCTCCCCTTTTCAGAGCAGGGGGTGCCTGGTTAAGTGCTCTGGTTCTCCCCTTGACTTCCGTTGTACTCGGGTGCTCGGTAGAGCACTCAAGCACCACCTAGTGTTCTACCCAAGCACCCGAGGACTACGGTGCTCATTCAACACTACGGTGCTCGAACAAAAAGTGAAATCCAATACACTTCAAGTTTGACTCCAGACTACCGGTAAGATGGTTCCTTTTTTTTTTACTTAGAAACCCTTACGTCTATGGTTGGTAGGGTTGCTGTTGCTATGCCCTCAGGTTTTGCTGACACAGAGAACATTTGGCAAATATTTGTTGTGTTTGTGGCACATGTGTTGGTGTGCACACAGTCTTTGTTAATATACTGTAGTACAAATGTTAACGCTTTGGATAGTTTTAGAGTAACTTTTGAATAAATGTTAAGATTTAGCTTACTACCTCTACTCCCTTTTTTCTGATTAAATTGTGGTAGTTTTGGGGGAAGTATTCCCCTAGCTCTCCCCTGTAGGCGTTTTTTTTTTTTTTTTGTTTATGTAAATGATATCATGCCAACCTGGCGCCTACTGGGCAGGGTTATCCTGCAATCAAAATTCCTTCTAATTTTTGTTGGGGGTAAAACAATTGAAAGGTTAACGTGCACTGTTTAATACTGTGTAACTGCATTTTATATGTTGTGATATATATCCTGTTCATTATCACTGTATTTGCGAAGCTCTGTGGAAAGGGTTAATGAATACTGAGAGACTGTTAGGACTTTGACTGAGAAGCTAGTAATTTTCCACAGCTGCCATAGTGTTTAAAGAAGAGCATGTTTTGGAAGGAAAAAGCCAGACTTGTTTACCATGAAAACCAGACAGACATTTGAATGTTGTTGTGTCTGGAAACTTGTTTTTGTCTGTAAAAACTGCTGTGTCATTACAATTGAGTATTATTGAAGCTCTAATCTAACTATATGACAGACAGGAATTGAAACAATGTATCTGTTTGTGCTAAGCTTCTCCACTCGACCCCTCCCACTAGAAGGTTTTAGTCTAGCTAAAACTGGTATATAAGGTTTAATGGCGTCAGCTCCTATGGCCAGTGTTGAAGAAAGCCAGGCACGTAATCAAGTCACTTCAATCCGGTTTATTGATGGTTCCAGCAAACTTACAGCCGAATCACAGCTGTGGTGTGACACTTTAATTTATGTGAGATGCTCTTACAAATATTATTTTGCTCTCATTCCTCCATATTTTTCTCAGGTTCCCTGGCTACATGCCACTCTTTTTATTGAAGACAATGGTCCTTTCCATTGATGACCCACCAAGGATGGAGAAGGACATAAACCTCATGGCTGCCAGGATATTAGACCTCACCCTGGAGATCATCTCCTTGATTACTGGAGAGGTGAGAGTCTCACATAACATCACTCTTATCTCTAGCAATAAACCAGGGAAATGACTGGAGAGGTGAAGGATTCTTGGAATTTCTGTAGTGATCGGCGTCTCCCCATACACAGGATTACACAGTAGTGAAGAAGTCGTCTGGTGAGTGTGTGACACCTCGTGTGTCAGGAGGATGGAGAAGGACCCAGAGCCCCATCACCGAGCCTCTACCTCATTCCCTGATACATGAGCAGAAGATCCTAGAACTTACCACCAGGATCACTGAGCTGCTGAGCGGAGAGGTGAGCGCTGCTGGGAATGCTGGGACATTATACAATAACACCAAAGGAGGGGTCTGGTAATGACTGTATCCTTGTGTTGTCAGGTTCCTATAAGGTGTCAGGATGTCGCTGTCTATTTTTCCATGGAGGAGTGGGAGTATTTAGAAGAACACAAGGATCTGTACAAGGACGTCATGATGGAGAATCACCAGTCCCTCACGTCACCGGGTAAGTGGAGACTTTCTATAATTGTAGAGGAGAGAACAGTTTTGAGATTCAGATTCCCCCGTCATTATGATGTGTTTATTTATATTTATTATTCTGAGGAATGTTCTGCCACGCTGAATGAGTTGGACACATCAGGCAGCTGCCTTCGCAGTTGTCAACCGGTGAAGTCCAGGATGTACTAAATGAAATGCTGCAGGTCATGGTAGCATGCTTAGGCAGCGTAGTTTCACAGTAGGAGGAACAATATTGGCCTGAGGATGTTCAGTTGCAAAAGGTCTCTGGGGAAGCTTTGGAGAAATGGCTGTACCACTGGTTCCATGACCAAATCAACGTAATACTGTTACTATACCTGAAATCAAGACTAGAGGGGTCCGGTTTCCATGCATTATGTCACCCCAACACCATAATCCCAGGCGTAGGACCAGTGTGACATTCCTTTGTGATGGCCTCTTCATATCATTGCCCATGTGGTCTCCAGACAATCTTCAGCTATCATTGTGTCAGAAAAAAGCGGGACTCGGTTGCCCTCTTTCCACCTCTTTCTGTCATTCCAGTTCATAATTGTTCTCCAAACCACCCGGAAATGCAATGTGGTTCAGTGCTGAGATCTGGGGCTAGGCGCGATCTGCCGGAGTGATAAACCAAGGTCTCTCGCTTCAAGGATTCTGTCCCTCTCAGCTTGAGACAAGTTGCGATAACTGGCACGTTGACTAACAGGAGGCATTGCGCAATCATCACACACAACTTGATCCGATTTTTGAGGTGTCTTGTGGCTAAAAATTGGTATTTTCAATCTTTTATGTTCCCCCACTTGCCACGGATTAAAGCTAAGTGATTGAACATTGGATCTTAGTGAGTCTTTCTACTTCCTCGACTTTCATAACCTTAAGGCTTGTCAATCTTGTTGCTGCAATTCCAGTGTTGAGTGTATAATCTTTCTTTGTTGTTTTACAAGAACGTGATTTACTTATTGAAATTGTACATTATCCTGTTTTCTTTCACCTCCTATTTACTTTAATAATAATCCGTATTTATCAGCCAACATATTCCGCAGCTCTTTACAATCAGGCAGTTCATGTAGAAACAGTCATAAATAACATAGCAGTGGTACAGCCATCTTGGTAAAATAGGGGAGTAGACATAAAGCTGTATGAGCCGTCACCAGCCGATATCTGTAGTGCTTCTAGGTGCGGTGGAGGATCAGTTTCAGGAAATAATGATAAATGGGCTATATATGGAGAGGAGTCAGATCAGGGGATGTGATAGGCCACCCTAAAAAGATGTGAAACTGTGTATATTGTGATTTAACCTAATTTCTTGGGCTAGGGCATTCCAGAGAACTGATGCAGCTCGGGAGAAGTCTTGGGGCCAGGAATGAGAGATATGGATTATGGTGGATGTCAGTCGTAAATCATTTGCATAGAGCGTAGAGCTTGGGTAGAGTGGTAGACAACGATGAGGGAAGAGATGTAGGGGGGGTGCAACACTATGGAGAGCACAGGAAGGGTGGTAGACAGAGATGTGGGGGGTGCAGCACTGCAGAATGCTTTGTTGGTGAGAACAAGCAGTTTAAATTGGTTTCTATACTGACAACCAGTGCAATGACACAGAGTGGAGGCATCAGAGTAGCGGTTAGACAGTGGACCCTGGTTGCTGCATTAGGATAGATTGGAGCTTGATTTGTTAACAAAAAATACTTTTGGAAAATAAGAAAATCTTGTTTCATTTTCCAGGTGAAGTCAGGATGAGCACCTCCCATGAACATCACCAATTATGTTTCAGTGAAGAAGCAGAAGATAACACTACACAAGATAATTCAACACCTCATAATGTACCCTCAGTCCTTCACAGTGGAGATCTATCCACCGATACCGTTGCTCACAAAAAACCTTCATCTAATCAATTACTGATTGGGAGAAAAAGAGCTAAACAGAAGCGTGGGGAAATATTTCCTTGTGAGAAACAGTTAAAAAAGGATAGTAATCTGTCTTTGCATGAGGGAAATCACAGAAACAAAAGGTCATTTTCATGCTCTGAATGTGGAAAATCTTTTAACAATAAATTCTTTCTAGATGAACATCAGAGAATTCACACAGGAGAGAGACCATATGTATGTCCTCATTGTGGGAAATGTTTAAAATATAAATCAAATCTTGAAGCGCATCTTAGAACTCACTCATCGGAGAAGCCATTTTCATGTTCAGAATGTGAAAAATGTTTTAACCGTAAATCATGTCTTGTCATACATCAGAGAACACACACAGGAGAGAAGCCATTTTCATGTTCAGAATGTGGGAAGTGTTTTAACCGTAAATCATGTCTTGTTATACATCAGAGAATTCACACAGGAGTGAAGCCATTTTCATGTTCAGAATGTGGAAAATGTTTTAGTGAGAAATCATTTCTTTTGATCCATCTAAGAATCCACACAGGAGAGAAGCCATTTTCATGTTCAGAATGTGGAAAATGCTTTTCCCGTCAATCAAGTTTTATTGAGCATCAGAGAACTCACACAGGGGAGAAGCCATTTTCATGTTCAGAATGTGGAAAATGTTTTACCCGTCAAACAAGTTTATATCAGCATCGAAGAACTCATGTAGAGGAGAACCGATGTCTTGAATGTGGGAAGTGTTTTACTCTGAAATCACGTCTTCTTAGACATCAGAGAATTCACACTGGGGAGAGGCCATTTTTGTGTCCTGAATGTGGGAAGAGTTTTACTCAGAAATCACATCTTGTTAGACATCTAACAGTTCACACAGGGGAGAATCCATTTTCATGTTCAGAATGTGGGAAGTGTTTTACCAATAAAACAAGTTTTATTCGGCATCAGATACTTCACACGGGGGAAAAGCAATTTACCTGTTCAAAATGTGGGAAATCATTTAGTCTAAAAATATATCTTAATAGACATCAGAGACAAGGCCATTGTAAAGTTCAGATCGTAGGACAAGTGACAGATATGGAGCTTCCTTTTAGGACCTCTGCCTAATGACTTCTGATGCATAGCTTAGGGACCTTTCAGACGAGCGTGAGACTCGGACGTCTCCCGCATTGCGTGCCCTGTACTGAACGGGGGTTACATAGCTTTATACTGATTTATGATGCTATGTAACCCTTACCGTTCTGGAATGTGCTGTACAACACTGACATAATGCTGTTAATGTTATCCAACACATTCCAGAACTGTAAGGGTTACATAGCATCATAAATCAGTATAATGCTATGTAACCCCCGTTCAGTGCCGGGAGTTCAGTACAGGGCACGCGATGCGGGAGGCGTCCCACGCCTCCTTGACGGCAAAGTCCACAACGAGCAGGAACATAAATGACTAAATTATTATTCCTTATTTTAGATTATGTTCCTTTTTTTGGGTTGGAAAGACTCACGATGTTGACTTGAGTTTCCCCTTGCAAAGATCATCCTGTTCTCTTCGATGGAGCAATTATTTTGTAATATATTGAGAGCGATCATTCCATATTGTTCATTATATTTCTAGTTTCCATATATAATGTATATCTTGTGTTCGGGTTTAATAAATAAAATAGAAAGAAATAAATGTCCTGTGATGTAATTGTGATGAGAGGTCAGATAGATAGAGAACTGATAAGTCAGGTATGTCCATAGGAGGAAAGGTCCATAACGGTGCCAAAGGACCTGCAGTTTGTTTTTGATAGGATTATTATTAGAGATGAGCGAGCACTAAAATGCTCGGGTGCTCGTTATTCGAGTCGAACTTTTCCTGATGCTCGGGTGCTCGTTTCAAATAACGAACCCCATTGAAGTCAATGGGAGACTCGAGCATTTTTGCAGGGGACCAAGGCTCTGCCTAGGGAAGGCTGGGTGAAAACCTGGAAACCTCAGAAAATGATGGAAACACCACGGAAATGGACAGGAAACAGCAGGGGCAGCATGCATGGATGCCTCTGAGGCTGCCTAATCCCACCATTACCCCAAATTCTCAGGCAACAGCCTGGTGGTTACCCTCATGGCAATTGTGCTCACCCAGACCAAGAAAGGCGAGGCAAATACCCATCACATGTTAGGGAAGCACCCAACTAGGTGCAACAAAGGTCCATCACCGCCTGCAGGTGACACCACTGCTCATGCTGGCACTGCTGTGCTATCCCCCTCCCCACGACGCAGGCATAAGCCTGACACATCATGGTGACAGCGTAGTGACACCAACAAGTGACCAAGTTAGATTGAGGTAGCAGTCAAATGTCTGTAGGCAAGCCTCCCAAAAAATTGTTTAGGAGTGTCTGTAGTTGACCCTTCTGTAAAATATTTTATTTGTTTTCCTTGTTATTAGTTAATGTACAACCCATGGCTGGCATGGTGGGAATATATAGGTTTTGCGTCACAGACGGTCCACTGCACCGTTACATTTTCTTCATCATTGCCAATTACTTTTTCACTAACTGTTGTCTGGCAATGATAAAGGGTAAGGTGAATCCACTGCGGAAGAAAAG
The DNA here is from genome assembly GCA_900303285.1 of Rhinella marina. Lineage (NCBI taxonomy): Eukaryota > Metazoa > Chordata > Amphibia > Anura > Bufonidae > Rhinella > Rhinella marina. The sequence goes on along the minus strand of ONZH01003808.1, from coordinate 913 downwards.
TGTCATCCTCCTACAATTCTACACTTGCTCTCAATTGAAAAGGGGATGTTCTCGCCGTGGCCTTCCTCATAGTGGCCGCTTCTGCGGACGACAGAGGTGGTGTACCTACTGACAGCCTGACCGAACACGATAGCAGACGGAGAGACACTCCCTCGTGTAAAATTGTTTAGGAGTGTCTGTAGTTGACCCTCCTGTAAAATATTTTATTTGTTTTCCCTGTTATTAGTTAATGTACAACCCATGGCTGGCATGGTGGGAATATATAGGGAAGCACCCAACTAGGTGCAACGAAGGTCCATCACCCATGCCCATGCTGGCACTGCTCTCCTATCCCCAGCCACACGTTGCAGGCATAAGCCTGACACAGCATGGCGGTGACACCAACAAGTGACCAAGTTACATGAGGTAGCAGGTGAGCCACCCAAAACTTTAGCCAGACGCAGCATGGCGGTGACAACAGAGTGACCGAGTTAGACTGAGGTAGCAGGAGGTGAAGCATCCTCCAAGTCGGCAGTACATGAGCGGCCCCAGGGTCAGACTCAGTCAGAGTATGTGAAATGTTCAGGGTGGCCGAACGCCGGGCTCGACGGCGGACCCGTTTCAGGTTATCGATTGTCGAAATGTTGGCTGACATCAAGTTTAGTATCTGTTCTTATCAGTTGCTGTGGCTGTTGGTGGTAAAGTGGTGAGCATAGCTACTTCCCAAGCAGTTGACCCGGGTTCAATTCCCGTCTATCGCAGGAGGCAATTAAAAGAAGAACCAAAAAAAAAGGTGGACCTCCGGAAAAATTGTTTGGAGAGAGGGCCTGTAGGTGGACCTCTGGAAAAATTGTTTGGAGAGAGGGCCTGTAGGTGGACCTCCGGAAAAATTGTTTGGAGAGAGGGCCTGTAGGTGGACCTCCGGAAAAATTGT